>BGNK01000379.1:258-166990 GCA_003297005.1 Symbiodinium sp. clade A Y106
GCCTCCCGGGCCCGGGGCCTCTGCAGAGCTGTGCCTCGTAGGCGAGCGAGATCTCAGCACAACCCCCGTCTCGGGAGCAGGCTGCTCCGGAGAGGGACGCAGGCTCCGCCGCGGGTGGGGGGCCTCAGCCCCAGAGGCGAGGCCCCCCCCCTCCACACCACTTGACTCACTGTCGGAGTTTGCGTGGGGGACCTCAGCCCTATAGGCGAGGTCCCCCGGTCGCCTGGCAGAGCTTGGCCTGAGCGGTCGGGTTGACCCCTGCCACTGGCCTCCGCTCGAGGGCCCGTCGGGGGCGTCCGCGGGTTTTGCCAGTCCGCGGTCTCCGCCATCTGCTTTCTCTGGCGTTTCTTTTTGCTTGCGGTTCTTTTTCTATGCACGTTGTCTATCTATGGTAGAGGCGGACTTCCATTATTTCAGTCCCTCGAGTTCTCTCTTCTCGACTTCTCGAGTTAGAACTCGTGTGAGGTGCAGAGAGCATCCTCCGAAACACCTTTCTGTTCCTCCACGGACTTGTCCTCCAAGGCACAAGCTCCACTACCACGTGAAAAACTTAAGGTCCCTCCTAGACCTTTTCCCTTGAAGAACACAGTCACCACAACCACAGCGGACAGCTGCAAGTCTTTTTCACTCAGCTTGAGCCAAACAGTCACGGAGTGCAGAGTTCACACGCAAGTGTGGAAACGAATTCAAACAAATAAATTAGCGTATTGGGCACTAACCGCACAAAGATTTACAGAGTAAATCTTGTGGGATTTAAACATAGCGCTGAGGATCCTTCAAGGAGTCCTCATCACCAAAACAAGCACACTTTGAGATCGAAGGGAGATTCTCAAATGTACTTTCAAATCATCAAGGACGTTGTAGTCTTGCCACCAGCTCCAGTCTCTCCAGAAATCAGACTGGACCGTGCTATCCCCGAATGGGTTCCGGCGCCTGGTACTAAGGCGCTGCCGCTGCTTGTGCAGGGATGTCCATTCGCTGCCATCTTCTTCGTTATCTTCACCACGTTCCCTGGTATGTTGATCCCCACCAGATCTTCCTGGTCCATGGGTCTCCACCCCATCTGACCGTTGGGCCAAAACTGAGCTTCGTTTGGCGCCCTGCTTGACCTTGCTTACAATTGGCCCCAGAAGCCTTAGCCTGAACCCCAGGGCGAGGCACACCTCCAGCATGGACATGCTCCGCTTGGAGCGCCTTTTTTCAGGAAGAAACTTTGGATCGAAGAAGCTTTGGGGGCCTGGTGTCCCTTTCCGGCAACTCACCACCCCGCGAGGTCCTAGGAGTGGCATCGTTAGTGCCCGCACCATTGCCAGCGGTTTGTTTCTCCTTAGATGGTGACACCTTGGACTTGACACCCGGGCACTCTTTAAGGGAGCCTCTTGGAGACTTCACGCTGCCCTGTGTGCTGTAATGCGTGGCACCTGTTACATCTCCAGAACATGCCATCCACAGACATGACATGTGACGGGTGTGCATGCCCAAATTGCGCAAAGTGCTGGGGCAAATCGTGCCCTTTGCATGGCTGTGCCAGAATCCGCTGGACAGCTCCAGTTTATTGATCTGAGCCGCACCCAACCCACAGAGCAAACACTTGATGCGAGCCCCGTTCTGGTGACGGCTCGTCACGAAAACTGATGCCCCAGGCACTGGTTGTCCAACGGCCTCTTCCAAAAGCCTTCTTTTGTTCGGCGTGGTCATTGCTGTGTGTTGCGGTCACCAGGGGGTTTCTTGGGTTTACTCTGCCGTTTGTGAAGGCAGACTGTGTCACCCTCTTGCTGGGTTGCCTGGATGCACCAGGACTCGGTTGGGTTGGGCGGTTTGGGCGTCCCGAACTCGATGAGGGGCCCTTCTGTGTCATTGTAACGGAGGAGCTCCGCCCTCCTTGTCGCCAGGAACCTGTTCACCTTGCATGTCACCGCATCCCGCTTGATCATGACCGCTTCCCATTGCAGGTCACGCACCTCATTGGCCCTGGTCTGCACCAGGAAATCAACCTCGATTAGCCTTCCAACTCCACATGTCAGCAGCCCCAAACTTCTTGACAAAGCTGGAAAAGTCGGTGTGAGTTGACCCAATGGATGTCAAGCCTGTCCTTGTGGGGTCCAATCCGACCAAAGATGTCCTCAGCCTTCCACAATGGGCCAGCTTTGTTGACGTTCGTCTGCACCCCTTGACAGTCCAGGGTGACATCCAAGTCGGTCTCCGTCTTGTCAACTGGGTAGCTAAGGCCTGAGCCTCAGCCCTAAACACTGTCTGTTGTCTTGGGACAGGGTCAGTGGCTTTGCCACAAATGACAAGGTCTGACCCGTCAACCCTGAAAGCAATGACTCCCCAAGTCAGTGCCTGGAACCTGGGGTCCTGTGATGCCCCAGGGCTGCCATCCGTCGCATACCTCAGATCAGGGTCCGACACAACCGGTTGCTCGAAAACACCAGTCTCCTGGATGCCAAACTCATAGCTTGCCGGGCGCATTACTTTGCCTAGCACTCCTCTTAGCCAGAGAGAAGCATCCGGGTTCTCCTGTCTGAGGCGCGGAAGTCTTCCGGCTCCTGACAATGTGTCCGCGGCGGAGGATGCGCGGTTGGAGTGAGAGACCAGTTCTCTGCAGCCGCCCACAGTGAACATAACGTGCACGCGGCCGTTCAATGTGGCTTCGGCTTTTTTTGCTTCTTCCACACCCACTGAGGGGTCATATATTTCTTTTAAAAGCGAAGGCGAAAGCCAAAGCTCAAGCCGAAGGAGCATGCCTGCCATGCTTTTCATTGAGCTCGAATGTGTCCCCCAGTTTTGGGTCCGAAAACTGGGTATGGCTTGGGGTCCGCGGGGGTGGCCTCCCCAGTGCTCGCTGCAATAGAATTTAAGCCAGAATGTAGGCAGTATGGTTTGAAGTTGCGGTGACCGCACTCAGTAGCATTCTTGCGCTCTACATTCTTGGTGTTGGTATGTGTGGGCACGTTTGAAAGTAAGATTTTGATTTATACCAGCTTCAACGGCATGGTCGTCACTGTCGGTTCGGGTCTCCCTAAACTCAAAGCTTCAATACCTTCAGAAGGTGCACAGACTTAAACCTTCTGACCTTGCCACTAACACCAAGGCATTGCTGCACAAAGTAGTTTTGAGCCGACGGACGCAAGCTTCGACATCCGAGTCTTTGAATGTTTCGGCTGAAACCGCACGGGGAGCAAACACTTCGGTGCGGTTTCTGCAAGATCATGTCGGTTTTTTCTGGTTATTTCAACTTCAGGCTTTGTTGGCGCGCGCAATGATGCCACTGTGTGGCGCCGCGCAAAAATTTGGACAGAATTCAACTTGAGTGGCTGTGTTTGCGAGAGTGGTCCAAAATCTCGAACCCCAAATCCGTCTGTCTGTTTGTCTATCTATCTATCTTTCTATCCATCTGTCCATCTTTTGGTTGTTGTGAACTTGTTGCAGGTTTCCTTTTCTTTAAATGTTTTGGCACTATCAGCCACAGTGGCATCTGCAGGATTAGTTGCAGTGGCCGAAAATGCAAATTTCCAACAGCCCCACCCAAACGGCTAAATATTGTTCCTTACTTAAACTGCTACTCCTGCTCGTTCTCTTACCTCCTGCTCCTCCTCGTCCTCCTCATCCTCCTCCGCTTGCTGCTGCGACTACTAACAACAGCAATGAAAACAATGATGCCCACTGCCGCTGCCACTGCCACTACCATTGCTGCTGCCACTAGTGCTACTGCTACATCTATACCAGCACTTGCACAGATGCCAATCCCGCCATTATCATCCTCATTCTGCTACTGCTGCTCAGGTAATCACAGCTGTTGTAGGTTTGAATAGATGATGCTACAATGTCGCTGTATTCCCTTACACCGGAAGCGTTGAAGACATCCAACCTTCGGACTCCCCGGTTCAAGTCTTGCCGGCAGTCGATAGAAGCTGCTTGTCCCTTGGGCCTCCGCTGTCCTGGCACGCTTGTTTCGGACTGGCTTCCTCTTTCGCAGGAGCACCAAATCCCTGATCCCTTGAGCCACACCCGGAGCTCTAAACACTTCAACTCTCAACTCCTAAAATCTGAAAACCAGCCTGCCTCAGAAACCCTGACACCCTAACTCCCTGGTGAGCCTTTCTCCATAGATCTGTGGAGCACCCAGACATGCAGATTTTCGGAAGCCTCACGGTGTTTCAGGGCTCGGATGTTTCGGCCTGAAGGACGCATCCCTTCTGGGCCGATCTAGAACTCCATGTCGGGAGGACTTGCATGAACTGTTGATATAAAAGATAATCCTGCTAAGATTCTGGGCCTCCCGAAAACAGAAAGCCGAACAGCACGAGTGAGTTCTATTTCAAGGTGCCTTCCCAGGTCTTCGATCTGGGATGCTGCATGCGGTTTGAGCTTAGGGTTTAGGATTTCGGGTTTAGGGTTCAGGATCAATCAGGCAAAAAAGGTGCTAGGCGTGTTTGCTCATTGTGCGGCTTCGGAACCGGGTAGGTCCGGTAGGTTCGCGAAGTTCCAACAAGTTTTGGATTGCATCACCAGGGTTGATGTTCCGGACCCGAAAGCGCACGAAGACACACCATTGGAAGCCCGACAGTTTCAGCTTTCAGTGGCGCCCGCCATAGGTTTTGTCATTGGGGCATGGATTGGTCTCGCAGTGAGCCCGGGGTCATGTTGGTTGCAGTTGTAAGGGTTTCGAAGCTGTTAAGACCCTGGCCGCTAAATCCTTAATTATTGAGAAGCATAGTTTCCCAAATCAGTTCCAGTTCTTCATTGTAGTTGTATGTAGGACTATGTAACCTAAGTTACAAAGCCCCATATATGCGATCGTCGGGACCAGGGCTGAGTCCGGAAGGTTACATCCCCCGGATGCGGAAGCTGCCGTTCCTTTAGGGCTGTTTGGGTTTAGGGCTGAGGTTTCGGTTTTGGAGCGGTGTCTCGAGGGGTTGGTTGGGGGCGGGTTATAGGAGAAGTGCTTCAAAGGAAATTCGGAAGAGAATCTGGTTTCGAGGGCTTCAACCCTAAACCACAAACTCTAAACTGTAAACCCTAAGCGAGATCTGTGAGAACCACATTCCTTGCCTATTCAAGCTCAGATGCTTTCTCTCGGAGCATGAAAACTGGCAGCACCCAACGCGAGACGGCTCGATCCCCAAAGTGCACACGAATCCCAAAACGCAGCCATGCTGTCGGATGGTCTCCTGACCGTCGCGCACGCGGGCCCTGCGTGGCGCAAGGTCGGGCCATGTTTGAGTGCTGTACATCTACCCCATAAAGCCTTAAGCTGAAATCCGATCGTTTGAGCTCGTACATACTATATGTATGTATATACGTATGTATGTATGAATGTATGTACATATATATATATACATCTGATACTATGTTGAGCTATACTACAACAGATTTTGTTCATCGGGCTGTCATATGGTATATTATAGTAAAACATAGTTTGTTATAGTATTATCGTAGATGATTGTGTGTCACATTATGTTGTAGTTTGCTATAGTTCGTCATGGTATGTTATAGTCTGTTATAGTTCACGATTGTATGTCGTAATATATTACAGTATGTTATGATATGCTATGTTATACTATGCTACGCTATAGAATGCTATTCTATGTTATGTATTTTGTGTTTTTTCTATGACGTTCTTGTCTGTTCCATTTACTCTGCTAAACTATAGTAGTTATGTTACATTGTCTTGTATTCGATTATTTTCGCTTGTACGATGCTCTTGTATTTTTTTTGTAATTACAGTATGTTATAGTATATTGCAGTATGTGATAGTATATTATAGTACATTATAGTGTAGTATATTTTTCTTATCATTATGTTATATGTAACTGTACAGTTGTATATATGTATATATGTATATATGTGCATGTATATGTATAGGTACGTGTATATGTATATGTATATGTATATGTATATGTGTATACCTACTATCCATGTATGACCATAGTTATACATATGATATACGTATATGCAGATATATGCAACATTTATCTATCTATCTATTTATCTGTTTGTACATACATACATACATACATATATACAAATATACACGCCAATATACCTCTACATATATATATATATAGACACAGATAGTGAACCGCAGAAAGTTGGAACATGGCTTTAGGATGATTCGTGCTGGGATTCGCTCTACTCTACTGTAAGGGCATGAGGATAATTGGCTTCTGCTGTACACATGAACCACAACACCTGTAGACTTCAAATCCGGTATCCTAGGCCCGAAATCCTCCTGACCGCAATAACTTCATGTGCATGTGGATGTTGGCCGTCCCTGAACCCTAAGCCCTACATCTTAAATCCTGGACCCTGAACCCTAAAGTCTATAACCCTAAAGCTCCAGAGCCTTAACGCCCTGTAACTTAACACCCTAATCCCTAAAGCCCCATAAGCCTCCTAAGCCTGAACCCTAAAAAGACCCACCCCCGTCTCCTGGCCGTAGGGCCATACCTTTGCTCAGACTGTTGAACTGCAGTAAAACGGAGTCCGAAAGCAAAGCCTAACTCTTATAAGAGCCCTGTGAAAGTAACACTTCTAGAATCCGAACCTCGAAACAGGAAGCTTTTGAAGGAAGCCAAGAACTGGCCTGGGAAGGTCTGCGTTGCGGTGTTCACGTCCCTGGCCCTGGCAGCAATGCTTTGCTGGCCGCCGGCTTCCCAGAAGGCCGGGCTCAGGGTGTAGGCCTAAACCCTAAACCGGGAACCCCAAAGCCCTACACCGTGTGGGGTCTCCGGGTTACTGGGTATCGGAGCGATTTAGGGTTTAGATGGGGTATGGAATGCTGATACTCTCAGGTCTGGTAGGATCATGGTTTAGGCAGGGAATTAGGGATTGGAATCTTTGGGGGGGTTATGATCATGTTGCAGCTGTAGGACTGTGAGTGGGCTTGGGTCCAACCTGCCGGATCACACCCCATCCCTTCTCTGGGGCACCTAGTTTTTTGGTTAGTATGCGTTATACAGAAAGCTAGGCCTAAGCCCTAAACCCGAAACCCCAAAAGGGTATGACCCTTCAGGAAGATGAGTGCATGTCGAGGCTTGAGTCGATGTTCAGCATGGCTTCTTAAAGGGTTCAGGGTTTTTAGGGTTCAGGGTTTAGGGTTCAGGACCTACTTTTGTTCCTCAAAGGGTTCCTTTATAAAGGTTCCTACAACGGAGGCGCTTGGGCTTCGGTTCTCGGGTCGGAGTGGTTGTTTGTTAGTTCGACTCTGCGAGGCTTTGCGACTGAGGATTCGTGAGTTAGGATTTAGCGCCTGGGGTTTAGGGTTCCCGAGAGACCCCAATAATTCCTCTTAATTAAGGAATATACCTTAAATTCTTGTGAGATCCCTAATATGATTTAAGGTATATTCCTTAATTAAGGGATATTGGAGTCTCTGGGTTTATGCGGGGGTGCCGGGTGAGTACCAAGCCGCGGCGCATTTGTTTTGGGATTGCTTGCTATCGTTTCGCTGCAACTCGCTCGCCCACCAAAAGTGCCCGTCTTTTGCCAGTATAGTCCCTTCTATTGTCACGTCACACCGATTGTCGCTCAACTGCTGCGTAACCTCCCTCACACCACCACGGAACCCCAACAAGACTCTGTTAAGCCGGTAGTCTATAATGGAACCTTGTCAAGTTGCAGGTTATTTCTATGTCGTGAAAATCGTGTCGCTCTTCAGTCTAGTAGTTTACAGAATATGGGAGTTTCCAAAAATAGGGGATCCCAATATAGTACCCTAAATAGTAGGATGACTATTATCAGGACCCCAAATAAGGTACCCCCATTTTCGGAAACTCCCATGTCCAAAGGGCCTTAAGGGACAGCAGGGGAGGCCGGGAGTTGTTGCTGTGTGGTCATGTCGCGTGTAGTTTAGGGTTTAGGGTTTAGGGTTAAGGGTTTAGGGTTTAGGGTTTTGAGGATCTACACTGTAGATCCTCAACAACCCTAAACCCTAAACCCTAAAACCCATTCTACTTGCTGGTGCGCAGATCTTCGGTTGGATCAGGCCTTAGTAAGTATAGTTTCAGTTTCAGGTGAGGTAACTCGTAAGTATTGTCAAACCTGGAACGACTTCGACTTCGAACGTGTGGGACTAACCATGCTGCGATCCCTGTTTGATGAGTTACAGGAACACAATGCAACCCTAAACCCTAAACCCTAAACCCAACCCTAGCCCTAAACCCTAACACATCGACAGTAGTACGAAAGCAATTTGAAACAACGACCTGCCCAAGCCACGGGCCAACACGAACAATGTCAAAAGAAGGGTGGAGGCCCGGACGCCCGTCCCAGCCTACGAGATAGCTCTTTACTTAACCCTTAACCCGGCCCATTTTAAGGAGGTTGTCAACGTTATATTTGGTATCTGTAAGTTCGTAGTTCTAGCCCTGACTGCGCGATTTTCTGATGCTAGGGCCATAATCCTTACGCAATGCCCCAGACCCCAAACCTTAACCCACAAACCTTTACAGACAGAACACCTATACAGCCCTGTACAAAGAGCCCTTATTGAAACTCCTATGGAATCCTGCTGGAGCCCCTCAACCGTAGCAGGAGGCAATGGTGGCGCCTACGCAGATGACCAGCAACGCGGACCCTTCATGCAATTCAGAGCCTGGCATCGAAAAGCAGCCCATTTTTTCCTTCAAGTTGAGGGTTAAGTTCAGGGTGAATAAACCCTCTTAGGCCTAAACCCGCCCGCAAAGACCCCAAATCGTAACTGAAGTCTTTTAGGGAGAATTTGGCGTTTCAGAGTTTGGATTGTTCGATGTTGCTCGTGCTGGGCGCAGGGTGACGGCGTGGGGCATCAGAGGAATGTAGAACAGTGGTCTGAAGAGTTCGTACCAGTATGCAGTTTGCCTGTATAGCACTTACATGATTCTATGAGAATGTATACTTGTGTCAGGATGTATCCTAACACCCAACAGACAGGAATCAAAGTCTTTGCGCTGTAGTCCAGTTTCTTATTAAACCGGTCCCTCGCCGGTGCCATCAGGTATCCTTTTCTTTGCGGAAGATAGAAGCAGAGCTCTGACAAGTTTCCATCAGCTGCAAGATGTTCGAGAGCAATCCAGCAGGAATCTAGCGCAGAAGCTGCAACGTCTGACCTCGTCAGCAGCATCATCATCATCGTGATCACCGCCATCGTCTGAGGCATCACCGGAGCTGCCATTCACATCACCGAGACCATCACCGTCACCAGCAACGACAACATCATTGTCTCCGTCACCGGTACTATGATCATCACGTTCATTGCCAGCTAGTTTCATGAACGTTTCATCGGCACCGTGACCATTCGAGGACGAGCAGCAGCGCGACGGACACGATCGCCAGCAGATTAAGCGTCACCAGTTCTGTTGATCATATTTACCATTCATTTGTGTCGCCAACATCCCTGCTGCTACTGCCACCATCATCGGGACGACCATGATCCAGTCATCGAACAAACGTCAAGGTCTCCCTAGCAACACGAGCTCTTTTGCATCAGAATCATTATGGTAGTTGTCCTCGTCGTTGTTGTCGGCATCATCATCAGGATATATCAGGATGAGCGATGACCCATCAGCAGATATTAGCAGCATCTGGCCTTTGAGGGCAATCCCATAACCTGGTGGCGCAAAAAACCGTCACTGCCAGCGTTGACGAGCACCAATGGCAGTTGTCGCAATTGCGGTGCGAGCGGCGGTGCTAAGACCAGGTTTATCACACTAACTCAAATCGCAGGTGCTGCCCCTACCAATTGGGAACCCTCCGTGCGTCTCCCGCGTACTTCCTTGTGCTATCTGGGGCTCTTAAATTTGGTCTCAGAGATCCTCGTGTTAATTTCCCGATTGTTTCCGGACACTAAATTGGTGCGGAACTCCTGACGCTGAAACACTCCTGGAATCCGAAATGTTGAAGCAGGATGGCCACCTCAGCCTGAACCCCTGAACCTTTGAGCCAAAAGCCTTCAGCCTTACATGGGAGTTTCCGAAAATAGGGGTACCCTTATAATCAGGATCCTACTATTTAGGGTGGTATATTAGGGTCCCCTATTTTTGGAAACTCCCACCTATCGCAGCAATGCAAGTTCAAGAAGTTCGGTTCCACAACCACAGCATTTTCAAAAGTACGAGGGTCCAAATCTCAAGCTTCCTCTGTACTGTGGGAGCCTGATTAAGAAACCCTGGCCCTATAGCCCCAAAATAGTAGGTCTCATATTAAGAACCCTAATAAAAGCCCAAGGTTTCTTAATCAGGTTCTAGTATTAGTATCAGTGAGGAAGTTGTATGACTACGTCTGGGCCGGGAAGCTGGCAGGGCCTTCTTGCGTTGAAGCTGCAAAGGAGGTGGGGTCGGGTTTAGGGTTTGGGGTTACAGGTAAGGGTCAAAGAGGTCTGACACTTGCGGCGCGATTTGTTCTTGAAGGTATAGGGGCCTGTAAAGCACCCGAGAACAGGTGCATCTTTTTCTCTACCAGGAAAGATCGCAGACATGGCGGTAACCTCAACTACATCCAAAGATCTAACTGCTGGTGAATATCGAAGGCGGAACTATTCCTTGGGGTTCTACTATATATTCTAAAATACCAATATATACCCCAGAACTAAAAACAGTCTCTATTTGTTATGTCCCTTCTATTGCCCTGGATGCATCCAGAGGCTTTCAGTGGAGAGACTCGGGGGGTTTCCTCGATGAAGACCGGGCAGGATATGAGAAGATCCCGAGCGCCCAATACCCCCTAATGAAGGAATATGGCTTAAGCTATAGAGGGCTTCATGTTATGATTTAAGCTATATTCCTTAATTAAGGGCTATTGGGCTCTCTGGGGACTTGTAAAGTGATATTCGCGGTCCTGTATTTAAGAGTTCTTATTGTGAGGGTGATTTGTTTGCCCTCGGCTTCTATATTGGGGTCCCTTGTTTCTCAAAACTCTGCATTGCACTGGGCAATGCCAGCTGCCAGTATAAACGGCTCGAAAGGAATATGCTTGTGGGTGTAGATTTGGATTCCTTTTGCGATGTACTCGTCATGAAGACCCTGCTTCCTATACCCAAACGCAAGAGTAGCTCACAGCCTTTCAAGATTGCCATCGACGACGTGGTCCTCGATGCCACGTGCGATGCTATGCCGCACGTGACGGGGGCACGGTTTTACCATGGACCTCAGGCGACATGCGGCTTTTGCATGAGGGCAGTCTTTGTGCGGTTCGGTTGTTTTGTAGTTTCCATTCTATGTAGGTGATGAGTTTCTTAGTTTTACATGGGACCTACGGTCTGCTTTGCCAGAAAGTATTCTGAGGCTTCGCTTTCAGACCTAGGGGTTTGTGGGATGGCTATATTATCGTAAGCCCTAAGCCCATTAACCCCAGGACGCGAAGCTGAGACACAAAATTGTAAGTTCTCGAGTTGTTTCTGCGTTTCGTCTGTCTGTCTTCATTGTCATAGGATCGGTCAGGGCGCTGCAAACCAGACGTCTCCACTTGAAGCGACAACGGCTAAGCGCTACCCCATTTCCACTCCCTCCCCCCGGCCAAGTTTGACATTTAAGGCTTAGGCTTTTCTGGAAAGGAAGGGACGCTATGCCCTCATCCTAAGCCCAAATAACCTCATGTGTTAAAGGCTTACATAGTGAGTTTACAATCAGGAGGCCTCGAAAGGTAGGCTCTTTAGGGTTCAGGTAAACCCTAAACTCGCAACCTTCTCTAGATCCCCAATGCCGAATTATACCCCAAACCCTGAACCTATACACGTGCAAAAAACCCATCGAGGCTTGCCACAGCAACGGAGTAGCCAGCTCCATAATATCGTTCCAAGATATACGAAGCAGGCCCCAAAAGCCCCCTAAGCCCCTAAACTCTAAAGCCCTCAAAGCCCTAAACCCTAATCCCTTCAGCCCACAGCCCCCCTGAACCCAAAATCTTAAACCCTATACCCTAAACCCTAAACCCTAAGCCCTAGACCTTCTTCGGAAGGGAGTCTGCGAGTTCGCCGAGTTTGCGTCGAGCTTCGAGCAGCTGGCCGTACACCTTGGTGGAGATGAACCCTAAACCACTAAAGCCCTAAAGCCCTTATATAGGGGCCTTACTAATTACCTGTACTATTTTTTTTGGGGGGGTTCCTTAGTATAATTATGGTATAATGGGCCCCGAAAGCCCGAAAGCCCGAAACCCTGACCCCTGCACCCCTGAACCCTAAACTCCTAAACCCTAGGCAGCCAGACTGCGCCTTGGTTTACATGCTTCACGATGGAAGGGGCAACGTTGTGATCAAGGTGGGGGCTGCGACAAGATGGGGTTTAGGGTTTAGGGTTTCTGCAGGGTTTATCATAGTCCCTGAATCCTAAGCCCTAAGCTTGAAATCGTAGTACTGAGCCCGACACAAAACTCTGCTGCTACCCTACTTCCTGAGACGCCCGACCCTCGAAGTAGTCCCGAGGCTTTAACCCTTCCATAAACACTAAAGCCACTACAGAAGGAGTCTTTGACTCCAACTGTCATCGCTACCGGGAAGGCCGTTGATCATCCGCTGGAAAACCTGGTGGAGTCGCCCGGCTTCCCTTTTTATTCAAGCTCCTTGTGAATTCTGAGTAGGATGATTAGGATTTAGGGTTTAGGGTCTAGGGGTTTAGGATTTGCTTGGAGGTTTATGGGTAGTTATAAGTGGGGATATAATTAAGGTAACTAACAACCCCTATCAGGGAACTTTTATAACTACCCATGAACCTCCAAGTAGGGTTTAGGACATGCGCATGTAGGGGGTTTTCAAGCTCCAACACAGCTTGCTATCACCCGCCCCTCTGTACTACCCCCGAAGCCCTGCGAGCTACATCCGTCAAACCCTAAACCCTAAACCCTGATACACTTTGGTAGGACCCTTATGGAGCCCAAATGCCCACACCGAGGTACCAGGTGAAGGAGGGCAAGCTCTCCCACATGAAGGTCTACTGGGGTGAGCCGAAGCTTTGGGACTCGCTCTTCGTGGGGGGTTCTTAAAATGAGGTATCTTATCTAGTAGAGTTCTTACGCAGTGTATCTTACCATTTATGCAGGGGTGCCATGTTTGCTAGAACCTCCCCCGTCGAATCTGCATGAGAATGGCAGCTACACGGATCCCGGTTGCTCCATGGCTTCTGGCTTGAAGAATGGATTCATTAGGATCCCCAAGCCCCCAAACCCTACATCTTAAACCGTAAACCTTAAACCCTAAACCCAATGTCCAAAGCCCTAGGGCAAGAGGCCCACACGGAGGGTACATCCCGGTGGGGGGCTTCGTCTCGCACCTGAAGGGGTGACGACGCTTCAAGCAGCTTCTACCCAGAGACTCCAATACCCCTTAATTGAGGAATATACCTTAAATTATTGTGAGATCCCTAATATGATTTAAGGTCTATTCCTTAATTAAGGGATATTGGAGTCTCTGGGTAACCAGAAGCTTTGTTTCGGAGCTGCAGCTTCCATGCTGCCATCCGGTGGGTCCCCGTTTCGGAGGGCATGTCAGGCCGGTAGGAAATGTAGGAAAATGTGCCGAGTCCTTACACCTGTGGTTATTATGTGCTTTGCGCGGAGTTCCTTTGCTTTCGAAGCCACTCCCTGGCAATCGCTCGCGCGATCGGTTAAAAAGTGCTTCTGCCTAGACCCTTTTGGTGAACTATAGTTTGTCATGGGGTCCAGGCAAACCACAACTTGATTTACACAAAAGAGCGAGATTGTGTGGATGGCATCGCCCTGGCTTTCATGGGCGCAGTATGAAGGCTTTAGGGTTGGGGGTTCAGGGTTTAGGGATGATGATGATGATGACGATGATGAGGGTAATCATGAAAATGAAAACGATGACGACCATGATGGTAATGTCGGTGGTGATAGTGATGGCCCAATGATGGCTATCATGTTGCAAAAGAGCAAGCAGACTAATATTTTGGAGTTGACAGTGATCGAGAAGATGATGCTCGCCACGACAATAGTTGTGGCATTTATCATCTTGGTACTGAAGATGATGGTGAGCGTTAAGATATTGCAATTCGTGGTGTTGTTGGTGATGATCCTGGTGATGATGAAACAGCACCGGCAGCCTGAGATTGCTGCGGAGCCCAGCAACAGTGAGCTTCATGATTATAATGCTGAAAGTTTTTCAAGAACATGACCATCGTCGTCAGTATGTTCTGCCGCGATTTCGAGCAGTTGCACTTCCCTCCTTCACCTACTTCTTCGCGCCCGGTGTTGGTGAGGGTCGTGCTCATTCTATCAGACCACCTAACAAAGGGGTCTTTTTCAATTACCAATGCTGTTCCTTAGGACGCCGACTAGAACTAAATATAAATCACTATACCCCAAACATGTCAAACATAGTTCCTCCAAGTAATACGGCTCCCATGTTACCTAAGTCCGGCTGGCCCAGCCACGGTCCACCGTCATCCCGGACTTCGACCTTAGAAGCCTTGAATCCACCCTGCACCCTATTGCATGAAAAAGGTTTGGCAATTTGGGTTTTAAGATTCAGAGTTTATCGATTTGTATTTGCGGTTTAGGCTTAGGCGTTGTGTTTTCTGGTTTATTTGGGGCTTGTCTACGGGGCTTCTGTATGTATTGTGTATAGCGTAGGTAAGGTTGACGGAAAGCACGGCTGCAATGTACCTGCAAATCACGATGACTGCCCAACGAAGCTCTCTTTGATGTCTTGTCAGGTTTAGGGTTAGTTGAGGATTGTAGTGTTTGGGGTTTAGAGTCTTAGAGCTTAAGGCTTGTCTTAAGCTTTCCAAAACAACCACCGGCTTCACATGGCAGGGTGCCATGGCATTCCTGCCGAGACGCCGTGCCTTGGCTAATAAAGCGGCCTTCTCCTTTCGAACAGATTTTTTCTTAGGGGATGCTACAGTGTATTCAGCACAACAGTACAACGAACTATATCATGCGTTCTTGGAGGGTTTCTGGGAGCTCATGCTATCTGATCTAGCCATCTCAAAGCCCAAACTCTCTAAAGGCGAACGCAACCCTAAACCCTAAACACAAGCTTAGTTTCTGAGTAGTACGGAATCCTGATGAATTACTAGCATGCTCTTTTTTCAGGGCTCCTTATTCGGATTACGATACACAGGCCGCGTGTTACAGGCCCATGTTCTGTCTGGGGTTCTTAGGGTGTAGGGTTTGGTAGGTAGCCTCTAGCCTTTTCGGGTTTATTTCTAGCATTGCACATGAACGAGGTCCCCCAGCAACAAACCCAGGGGCCCACTTTGCCCCATAGTGAACAGGATTCTTATTGCCAGCATTTTTTGTCGAGGGAGCCTATTTCAAACTGATAACCCTCTGCTAAAGCCCGGATTCACCCAGATTGAGCCCTAAACCCGAAACCGAAATCCTAAACCCTAAACCCTCTAGGCCACGGTTGCTGTCTTGACAATGGCCCCAAAAGGTTTTGTGGCGTTGTTGCTAAAGAAATGGGATTCTTCCGGGCTTGACGTGTTAGTCGGGTCAACGAATGGGGGTTCTTTTTTACAGGGTTGGGAGTTGGTTGGAATTTTGGCTTGAGGCTGTTCAGGTTTACTGGTCTTCCTACATTGATTTGTTCGAGGCTTTCGGATTCATTCCTCTTCTAGCAATTCGAGTTTACAGGTTCAGGTCTGGAGAAGGCGATTTTTGGAAGGTTCCGGGGTCTATTAGGGCTTAGGGTGGTAGACTTACATCGGCTTCCGGACAACTCGGCTTCGGTGCCCAGCAGGTTGTTAAGCGTCGAAGGAGCTTCTGAGGCGGATCGCAGGGCCCCAAAATTAACATGGGTGGTTGTCAAAATTATGGTCCCTTTTTGGGTACCCTAAATATATTAGGTGCCGTATTATAATAAGGACCCAAAAAGGGAGCCTAAGATTGACAACCACCCACATGCCTTCCAAAAATGCCTCGGAAGGGGGACCCCAGGTTCCTTCACCGCTGGTTCTCGAATTTAGGAAACAACAAAGAAGAAGGGGCCACCAAGGGTCTAGCGGACCAAAGGGTCCCCTAAAAGGGTACTGTAGGGTTCTAGAATAGGGCACTATAGGCTTGTATACTAGGGTACCCCTAAGGGTCCAAGTATCTAATAACCATATACTCTCCCAAGCCCTAACCTACCAAACTACCATCCTAAACCGAATCACTGGGTCCTTCGGACGCGCAGGGAAGTAATATAGCGGCCTGAATAAAGGAACGGGGTTGTGGGCACCTGAAACCCGAGGGAATAATGTCAATATGCCTTAAACCCTCAACCCCTAGACCCTAAACATAGTCGGGATATCTGTAGTGAGGAGCCCTAAACCAATACCGTGCGAGGGAATTGGAGTCTCGGGGATCCAAGGATTGATCCGGGCTGGACGGCCGATTGGCCTGACTTTGCTGGTGGCCGCCAGGGGCCCAAATTAGGGTTGTAGGGCTTTGTGGATCAGGGCTCAGGGATCTTGGGGTTATGGCTTTTAGGGTTTACGGTTTTGGGTTTGGTGATTATAGGTTCGGGTTTAGGCTTTTCAGGTTTTCTGAAAAGAAACAAGAGGGTTTACAGGGCTTAGTATCGGGCTCGCGAACTTAGGGTTTAGGATTCGGGAACTTAGGGTTCAGGGCATGGGGACTTAGGGTTTACGGTTTAGTAGCAGGGTAAGGGGGAGTGACCTCTTTCAATCACCTGCTACCGCTTCTGCTGTTAGGAGAACTCGCAGGGTTTAAGGTTAGGGGACCTGACTGTTGCTTTAAGCCGAACAACTATAACGTTTTTTTTTGTTTGGGGGTTATGTTATGAGCCTCGACCAGGAACTATTCCGGTGCTATTGTTACGGTGGGTGGGTGGTGGTGGTGGTGGTGGTAGTGGTGGTGGTACTGTGGTAGCGGCAGTGGCTTCAGCACTGCAAATGGGTGGTTGCAGTAGTAGTAGTAGTAGTAGTAGTAGTAGAAGCAGAAGTAGAAGTAGTAGTAGAAGTAGTAGTAGTCGTCGTGGTGGTGGTGGTGGTGGCAGTATCATCAGCAGCAGCAGGAATAGTAGTAGTTGTTGTTGTCGTTGCTGTTGCAGTAGTAGCACAAGCAGCTGGGGTCGTCGTCGTAGTGGTTGCCATGGCAAACGTATTCTTACTATTGTCTTTCAGTTTTAATATGACCGTTGGTACTGAGAACTACCAAACCCTGAACCCTATACCCAATCGCAGGTCAAGAAAACCTGAAATGAAATATTAGCAGCAGTTCGCGATGGCGAAGCCCTCAACCTGCAGCCCTAAATACACTAAGCCTCAAACCCCAAGCCCTTCTGAGTAGGCCCCAAACGCCTAAGTGTGGAAAATCACACGACAGCTGAGACTCTAGATTGAAAGTAGTGCGGTGTGCTGTGTTTAAAGGATCTTCGTAATTGGGGCTTATGTGTAGCGCTCCATTCCCAACCCTAGACCTTGACCCTTAAAGCCTTTTCATATGACGCTTGAGTCTGACTAATTCGCCACACTATACAATTTCTAGCAATTCGAGCCTTTACAAAAAACTCTTGACCCCAAATCCTAAACCCTAAACCCTAAAAGCTTAGGCTTTCTTTTGCTCGAGGCCGCCGCGTGCTGGCAGACTGCCTGGCTGCTGCCACAGACTGTGGGACAGGCCTCCTCGTGTACTGTAGGGGCCTTTATAATTAGAGTAGGGTTCCCTTTAAAGGGTTCCTTAACGGGATACTATAAGGGTGATTGTAAGGGATCTCTAAGGGTACTATAATATAGGGCCATAATAATTTGAACAGGGTTTCGGGGGGCTCCTTATTATAATTACAGTATAATGTACCCGCAAGCCCTATTCTAATTATTAAGGCCCCTTTGTTAGTGTAGAAGCTCAAACAACCATGCAATGATATTCCTTGGGCATCTTTGTTATTGTTGAATATTCTATAACTTAACCCTGAACCATAAACCCTAAACCCTCATCTATCGCAAAACCGTTTTGCAGCTATAAAGGCCCTTTGTTTGGTTCCTGGTAGCAGATTTCTGGCAGCTCCAAATCAAGTGTGGGTTTGGGGTAGCCCGAAATGCATTAGGGTTTAGGGTAGGTAGTAGTCATTAGTTCTTAGTCCAGAGCGTTAGGCTGTGGGGTTACGTGTTCGGGCAGGTTTCGCATTTAGGAGCAGGAAGTTCCTTGAAGGGCTCTAGACGTCCCGGAAGGATCTTAGGGTGCTTTGGGTGTGCTGTCTTGCAAATGGTTTTCGTCGGGTTCGCCAAGGACTGTCGGGTTTCGGACAATCAGGGGTCCCTGTTGTGGGGGCCCTTGTATGAATACTCGGTTTTTTTTAGAGTCGATTACGAGGTTGTGTATTTTCCGAAGTTCCCACCCCAAGTACTCACTTGGGCGGCTGTGCTAGATAAGCGTATGGCAATCGTGTTCGTCTAGGATTTTCTCGCGTGAGTTTATGAGTATTTGTGTTTTCACGGTTTAGGGTTTCCCTGTACCGAGGGATGGAAGCCGCAACGGTCTTAGGCCTGCTTCCTGGTTAGGGTTTGCAGCCTTGCTGCCTTGCGAAGCTAAACGCTATACCCCTAAACCCTGCTTTCCCGTGCTGGGATTCTGGGAAAGCCCTAAAATCGTACCCCAAATAGTAGGATCCTGATTATAAGGACCTCTTTTATTTTAAATAAGGTACGGAAAAAGGCGTTTCAAAAAAAACAACCAAACACTAAGCCCTTAAAGGAAGCCTGGGAGCTTAGTCCCCAAGAAAGAAGCCCGAAGCTCGCCACGATGACTTCACCGCCTGCGGATCCGAAACGTCGCTTTTGTGAAAAGATTCCTGGAGCCCATACGGCCATAAGTTCCCGACGCAACATGACATCATATATCATTATGCAGTATTGATGAAGAGGTTTCGAGCTTTCGAAAGCCTTGCATGCCCCATGCAGCTTCGTATCCAAAGGGTAAGGACCCCTTAACTCGAACTCTTCATAGCCTTGTCAGAGCCTGAGAAACATCTTACATACTATAGGAATCCCCTAATAACCATCAATACTATTTTGGAGTTCCTTAGTATAATTATAGTAGAGTAGACCCCCAATCCTATTCTAGTTGCTTCGGCTTCTAAATTATGTTTCATTAGGAAACCGCACAATGGAAAAGCCCTAACTTCAGATGCAAGCTGTCGAAACCACTCAATACTTGAATCTTGCAGCGTGAAACTCCTTCCACAAGGAACCCTAAGTTCAGCCCCTCGAAAGGTGCCAGGCGCCTCGCGGCGCTCGGCACTACTTGGGGCTGCAGCTGCTGCCTTGGCGGCTGGGGCCTTGCAAACCGGGTTTTGGGTTCAGGGGTTTAGAGTTTCGGTTTTGGGTTCAGGGGTCTAGGGGTTTAGGGTTTAGGGTTTAGGGTTTAGGGTTTCGGATTTAGGGTTTAGGGGTTTGGGGTTTAGGGTTTAGGGGGTGGCCGAAGAGTCCATGCTTTCAAATCCGTCTCCCAATAACCCCCATTTCCGTTTGTGTGGTCTGGGGGTCCTAAGACAAAACAAAATACCAAAGGTTGGCTTTAAGGGATGGGCTATGGGATCGCTAGGGTGTCTTTAAGTCAAGCGGTTTAGGGTAGGCTAGTATATGGCAACTGTCCTTGTAGGACAAGCCCTAGACCTAAACTCTAGACCCTGAACCCTAAGCCCAAATCATGGAGTGTCGGGTTTATCCCAGGAGCTGGTGTAGTATTGGGGCCTAAATAATTACCAAGGCTAGTTTGGGGGTTCCTTATTATATTTATGGTATAATGGGCCCCAAAACCCTATTCCAATTATTAAGGCCTT
Organism: Symbiodinium sp. clade A Y106; assembly: GCA_003297005.1. Lineage (NCBI taxonomy): Eukaryota > Dinophyceae > Suessiales > Symbiodiniaceae > Symbiodinium > Symbiodinium sp. clade A. The sequence continues at coordinate 19,979 of BGNK01000379.1, forward strand.
ATATTATAGTACCCTTAGAGATCCAATATAGTATCCCGTACAGGACACCTTTAAAGGAACCCTATATTACCCTAAGCCCTACACTCCTAGCCCTAGCCGCTTAGAAGCCCTCAGCCGTAAACTCCTGAACCCTTCTCCTTTCAGAGCGTGAGGCGCAAGTGAGTAAACACGGAAGCCCCTGTAGGGTTTGGGGTTTAGGGTTTTAGAATGTAGAGGTCTAGTGCTTAGCAACATACACCCATTCCAACTACATATTAAGGGTTCCTATATGGAAAAACCCTAAGCCCTGAGCACTCTCTCCTGCCCTCAGCTTCATGAAGCAGAGCTGGCAGTAGTCGTTTCGGGGTGAGTGTAGGGAGGTCTCGTTGGGAAAATTGGTTGCGCATATTTAGGGGGGGGGGGATATGTTGGCGGTACTAGTAACAACAAGCCACACCCTAAACTCCAATAGCCAAGAGCTCCTTTCTCTTCGGTCCGCCTCCGGGGGCCCTGGTAGAGTTCCAGAGAATGAGGATATATCAGGGAGTGAAGCCTGACCCCCTCAAAGGGAACCCTTGTATTGGTGACAGCCTTTGAACACCCTCTAGTTCCGTTTCGACAAGCCATAAACGCCATGAATATCCGGTCAAGTCCTGAGAATAAGACCTGAGACCCCAGGAAGGGAAACCCTCAACCCCCACGGCCGAAACCCGCAACCGTATACAGCCGTTACAGTATGCCTTATAGAAACATGGTCGTTTCGCGTAGAGAACCCTTATAGATATCCAAAAACCTAAACCCTAAACCCCTATAGAACCCTTATAGATTCCTTAAACCCTAAACTCCAAAGCCCCACATCTCCGTGCGCTCTCCCAGGCGCCCTCCTCCGTCCGTGCCTTCGGGGACGTGAAGATGCCCATGCCCCTTCCCTGGTATTTTAGGGCCTTCATAATCACCTATACTATTTCGGGGGTTCCTTATTATCGTTATAGTATAATGGGCCCCAAAACCCTATTCTAATCTTGTATGGCCCCGATATTAGGGTTTAGGCCTGAGTAAAGGGGTTCAGGGATGCAGGGGCTTGGTTTTGGCCTTCCGGTTCAGGGTCTTGGGCTCATAGGGTTTAGGCCTTGTTGGGGTTCAGGGTTTAGGGTTTAGTTGGGGTTCAGGGTTTAGGGCTCATTAGAACTCTTGTGAGGCACGTTATGGCATTGGGCAAGCCTCCACCCAAGTTTTATCAGTCCAAGTTCTATTTCAACGGTTTGTTTTCGGAACGGTCGGCCCAAGACACTTTGAAAGACGGTTGACGAGCTTCGACATCGGATCATTCTCGGCTTCGGCACAGGCGAATCCTCCGTTCGAAGTTGCTACTTAAGGTAGGTGTCAGACACACCAACCTTGGGCCACCATGCCCCTCATATTTCATGTATAGTCAAGACTTGTATATACGAATATGGCCTTGAACTCTAAACCCTAGAGCCACCCTCTTCTGACAATTGAGGCTAATGTACCAGGTAGTCCACGCATCCTTTGGTAAGCAGCCCTTGGGCCATGTCCAGCTGGGGTTTAGGGTTCAGGGTTTAAGGTGATGTGGATGTGGCCCCACTGATTGCACCAAGGGGTAACCGTTCAAGCAGCTGTGTGCTGAGCCATGTCGGTCATGTTCCTTGTGAAGCTCGTACGAAGGATGTAGGGTCCTGGTTTGTCGCTTGCAACCCTAAACCCTAAACCCCAAACCCCAAGTTAGGGCCTTCTGGCTGCTGAGGTCCAACGTGCGATGGAAGGAGGTGCAGTGCAACCCGGACAAAGGCGTCGCACTCAAGTTTTAGATCTGGGGGCTCTGGAACTAAACGAGATTTTTTGTCAGGGTTGTCTTTGTTGTAGATGTATGTATCTATACATATATGCATAAATGTATGTATGTATGTATGTATGTTTGTATATATATATGCATATATATATATGTATATATATGTATATATATATATGTATGTGTGTGTGTGTCCTTGGGCCTTAAGACGGCCCCAATCTGTGAAAGCCGCTTGTGCTCGTGATGATTGTTTGTCCCCGCGGCCGTTCTCATCAAGAATTCGAACATGCCTCATACTGTCTTCCTACAGATTCACAGCAGAGCGACAGAAACAGTTGCAGAGTCATGAACCTCACTGAAGCGTCACATATCACACCTTACACTCAGAGTCCAAAGTCACAAGTTACGGCCCGCATAGCTTCGGTTCAGGGTTGAGCAGCCAGAACCAAGAGAACAAGTTGCTTGGCGATCGGTCCTGGTCGCTGAAGCCCCTTTCAGTAGCTGTAGTTCAGAGCCTGCACAAAAGCTTGTGGTGCTTGAACGGCTCCCAATCCAGACTCTCTCCTAAACCCTAAACCCTAAACCCTTAAACCCTAAACCCTCTCTGATCCGATACAATTCAAACCCCCGAGCTCTGAAGCATCTCGGAAGGCTTTCTCTTCCCGCTTAGGGGCTTTGGGAGCCATGCAGGGAGGCTTCCTTGAGAAAGCCATCACGAAGGAGGTGCCTGTGAGGGCGTTCGAGGATTGTGGGCTCGCAGGTTTCGGTTTCGGAGATTGGAGGTCGGTTCCGGGTCTATGTTAGATATAAGAATCATAGCAGCATCTCGAAACATAGTAGCAACAGAAATAGTTGCAACAAAGATTATATGTGTTCTCATTATAATATAGTGCTGAGGACACAGAGATTCAACTCTTAGGGTGTGTCATGCTTCGTGGGCTCTAAGTTCTAAGGCTTCTGGCCCTGAACCCTGGGCCTCCAGGGTTCGGGGCCAGGGTCTGGGGTTGAAATGCTAGGGTAACTTAAACTACTCAGTTCTATAAGGGTGGTTCTCAAAATGAGGGTCCCTTTTTGGGTACCCTAAATATTAGGTGCCGTACGATTATAGGGGCCCAAAAAGGGATCATAATTTTGACAACCACCTAATAACAAGAATCCAGAAGAGCCTCGAGCGCCAAAGCCCGTGCATTGAAACCTCAAGTCACGGTCTTTTGCGTGTGTGAACGTACTGGACTATGGTTACCTGTAGCCGGAAAGACCTACCTTTTTAGGGTTCCTTATTGTGGTTTCTATATATAGCGCCTTAAAAAAGTAGGTAGGTCTTTTCGGCTACGGGTACATACATACAATGAAGAACCTACAATACTATGATGGTTTTTACCATTTTTGGTACCTACTGGATTCTGGTTTGTACCAACCTACTACCTGGGGGCTTTTGAACATTGAAGCATTAACTTACACGGTACATTGCAGGATTCTCATTCTGATCCGTGTAAGAAGCTCCCGGGTAGGCATCTCAGCGTTGAGGATGACAGCGAAGCAGACTATGGAAACCTGATTATTTCCATCCGGGCCGCTATTTAAATTACCATAAATATGCCCCGAAGCCCTATTCTAATTCTTAAGGCCCCATATGATACCTAGTGACCTGTTAAGGCCCCACTGTGAGAGCCAGGCCACGGAGCGGGTGAAGAGCACGCCGCCCGGGAAGAAGGAGCTAAGATTTTGAGGGGTTTTTTGTAACTTATAGAAATAGAACCTGACACCTGAACCCCGAACCCTAAGTCCTAGAACCTGAAACCTGAAACCCCTAACCCTAGGTCCGAGAACCTGAAACCGGAAACCCCTAACCCTAAGTCCTAGAACCTGAAACCGACTTCAAAGCCCCGGCAAATATGGAAACCTTAAGGTTGCCCCCATCATGTAAGGCATGGCCACTTAATTCAACTTAAAACCCTAAACCCTAAACCCTAAAGTGCCGGGGGGCTTGTATGGAAGTTCTTGTAAGGGCTTTTACGGTGCCCATAGGGCGAAAGGAGGGGCCTGCCGCGATTGGACTTTCCTGCGGATTTTGTTGTGCCTTTTGGCTGTATGATCGCTATGCACATGAGTCGTCAGTTCCCGACTCAGATTCTCCGTGCGCTTGGTACGTATGTGTGTATATATATATACATATGTGCACACACACACACATTTCCAACCGGCTCTGCACGACATTGTTGCTGGTTTGGTTGCCAAAGTCGGGGGTCTGCGGGCCGGGTGTCTCCTTGGGCTTTGCAGGGCCTTGGGTCTTAGGGTATGATGCTATACACTGCAGTTCCGGAGTGTCGGGTTTCGAAACTTCGATTCTTAGGATTTGTTTGAACTTGGGGCTTGTATAAGTAAGGTAAGTACACGTAGTTTAAAGTCCCGATGAAATCCTGAATAGTCGAAGCCCTAAACCCCGCACCTGAAACCGAAAGCACCACGTCGGTCGTAACACTGAAGGCCACATGCCGAACCTGGAAACAACACCCTGTCTCAATATCGCTTTTGCAGCTATTCCGGACCAGGTTGAAGGAGTTTGCGTGTTTGAGAAAGGCGTAGGGGGTTTGTCGTCGGATCGAGTAGACTCATAAAACGTCCCTAAGCCCTAGGTCCCACAACCCCAGCACCCTAATCCCTGGGACTTAATAAAGCCAAAACCCAAACCTTGCTTACCAACATCCTAAACAGGAGTGGGATGAGAAGACGCTCGATACGACTGTGAAAGTCCTTGAGGAGATCCTCAATGCTACTCATCTGAGTTCAGCAGAAGGTCTTCAGACCATGCTGCTTTGATGTCGTTTTTCCTGGTTGCAGTTGCTTGGCATGTTTGGACGGCTGGACGACGCTGGGTGTAGGGTGTTGGGCTTGGGACATTCTGGTTTCAGCGGCGTAGAGGGCAGATTATAGGCCGGACATTTCGAGAAACTCCCAAAGCCTACATTGCCCGACCCCGGAGCCTTTCCTTTCAGATTCTGTCAGCTGTTCTCTTACACAGTTATCCGCCGCTCATGACCCATGATTGATAGGAGAGTCTGTTGTGGCGTTTTCAATAAATGTGAGTCTAACTGACCAGTACTGTAGGCTCCTACATACTCCAGCGGGCAGGATCCGTTTACTCACTAAAGTCCACAAATTGGCCGAAACCAAGCGTATAAGGGAACCCCTTTAAGGCCAAAGGGCACACCGTATACTTGGAGGTTCATGGGTTGTTATAAGTGGGGGTTATAAGTAAGGTAACTATACTTATATCCCTACCAGGGGACTTCTAAGCCCACTTATAGCTACCCTAAACCCTAAGCCCTAAAGTAGCTGCAAGGAACCCACAAGAGCCGACAGGCCCCTAGGAAGCTTCCCCGACAGGAAACCCTATAAAACCTCGAGAGACAGACTACTATTGGGGCCTTAATGGTTAGAATAGGGTTTTGGGACCCATTTATACTATAATTATCATCAGGAGGCCCCACAATAGTATAGGTAACTATTAAGGCCCTATATTAAGCTCCGTACCAACACCTCCCTAAGATAAACCCATCCAAACCCCAGCAAGGCTTCAGAATCCCTATAGCAATGCCGGTCCTATGAACACTAAGAGCCCGAAGACTTGAAACACATGGGAGTCTCCGAAAATTGGGGGCATCTTATTTTGGGGTCCTTGTAATATGGATCCTACTATTTAGGGTACTATATTTTCGGAAATTTCCACATTCACCCTTCAAGTTGACAGCAAAAGCAGCTTCGGACCAAGGAGCGTAGTCGGCGGGCCAAGAACGACCTGGAACGCCGTCTCCGCTCAGGCGTGGGCGACTGCTTTATGGGGGTTCTACAAGGGCTCCCCAGAATCCCGAATTCTAGGAGTTCTAGCAGCACTGCATTGTAGTTCCTTCTCTCGAACTCCTCATTTCTACTATACATCCTAACTATGAAGCTGGCGTTCACACCAAATGCGGCTTCCAGTTCCTTTTGATTAACAACAATACGGACACCACCAAACACCAACACCAACGCCAACACTAAAACCAGCACCGCCACCGCCACCACCACCATCGGCAGCCGCGGCAGCAGCAGCAACAACAGCAACAACAACAACAAGGAACGAACAAAAACAGGAGCCCCACTCCAACAACAACAATAGCAACAACCACCATCCTCACCACCAGAAGCGGCGACCCTTCAGGCACTGGCGTCCGAGAGTTCCGCAGTGACGTGGCCGCAATCAGCGTCCTGCATAGTAGGACTACTGTTCAGAGTTCAGGGAGGGTGCGAAAAGTAGATCACGTGGGAGAGAAGCCTTCAAAGCGCACTTCAGTAGGAGAGGCCTACTTTCGCTCGATCCTCCCCGTGGTCTCCCTACTAAAAGATTGGTTGTAGTAGTTTAACTGAAGCCATGAACCTTCCAACTCTATCCCCAAGACCCAACAACCCCTGAATCCCTACCCATCTAAGTTTGACCCACGTGCCATTCCAAGGTCTTCAAAAAACACCCCTTCGGAACCCTCTATCCTAAACCTTTAGAACTCTATAAACCCCAACTCCTAAACTTTTAAATGGCCCAAGCTTAGTGGCCCAAGCATGGTCAATGCTACAAATGTAGCATGTTCCCATATCTGAAAAATGGAGACCTTAAGTTTGAATAGGTGGCTCCCAGTAACTTGACACCAACTTAAGTTCAAGTCGAAATCACCTCGAATTAAGACCAGTGATACGCAGTAAGCAAAACATGGTGTCAGTTACAGTTATCCCAAGACCCTAAACCCTAAACCCTAAGTTGGGAAAGTTCCTGTCCTGGCTGAAGAAGGGCTCGGGGGGATAGGGTTTGGGGTTTAGATGCTATACATTCGCTCGATGTGCATGTTCCTTAAAAGCTGCTTCGGTTCTCGGATGTGTTTCGCTCTGGGACAATTGGACGACAGCAACGCCGCGGGGAGTTCAGAGACGATCTTGGATTGGAGCCAATGACGAGAATAGGGTCTTGGGGCCCAGTAAACTATAATCATAATAAGGAACCCCCCAAAATAGTGTAGGCAATTATTAAGGGCCCTACATTAGTGTCCCAACTGAGGACCGTAAGCGCCCTTTCCCAGGACCAAGTCTCTTTGCCTGAGCCTAAACCCTAGGCCGTACTGCTTGCGGCTTCTTTCCGGTAAAGGGTTCCCGAAAGACCGGCAACCCACACCTACAACTTCAAAGAGCGGACTCGAGGGTTTAGGGTGTCAGAAGCGTTCGAAATATCGGTTTATTATGGGATCTGGGGGTCAGAGTCAGACATGAATCAGCTCTAGCAGCTTAGCCTAGAGACCCAAATTCTCAGACTCAGAACGAACATATGGGTAGTTCTCCTAATTAAACTAGGGTCCCTGTTTAGGACCCCGAAATAGTACGGCACCCTCACTTAGAGAACCACCCAGATGATTCGAGATGCTAGCCGCTAGCCCTCAAAATATGTCAATAACAATAACCATACAAAGCCTAAACCCCGGACCGTAACAATCAACAACCCTAAGCCTTACGCACAAAGCATTAATCCCACTAATACCCTCACCCTCAACCCTTATAAACCCAAACCCAAACCCCTAAAGTTTAAATTTTTCATCCACCCACATATGCCCTCCCTAGACCCTAAGCCCTACACTTAACCCTGAACCCTAAACCCTAAACCCTTAACCCTAAACCCCAAAAAATCCAAAAAAAGGCAGCACCCTCAGCCCAGTGCTTCGGCCCTGCCAGAGGCAAATGCTGCGGCCTACCAGACGAACCGACTCCGGAGGTGGGTTTGGGGGTTTTGAGTTTATAGAGGATCTCAGAAAGTTGGAACATGGGTTTAGGAGGATTAGTGCTAGGATCCCTTATAATTTTCCTTAAGGGCATGAGGAGAATGATGTTCCAACTTTCTGGCTTCTACTATAGGGTTTGGGGGGGCTTAGAGTTTGGGGCCGTTTCGGGTTTAGGGTTCAGGGTTTAGGGTTTGGTGGAGCATCCGTGAGTAATTGGGGAGNGGGGGGGGGGGCAATCGCTTTTTGGGCATTTAAGAATCATGGGCTTAGGGTTTAGGGTTTAGGGTCCCCCTATAGTCCGAAAAAACCTACCTACTTAACTAACTAACTAACTAAATATATACATATACATATAGATATGTATGTGTGAGCATATAGAATTATATAAACATATATATATATATATATATGTATATTACCGCCCAACCCCAAGGTATTTACAGGGCTTTGCGGTGTTTGGTTCTTGGGTCTCAAGGCTTCGGGGGTTGGAACACAGACGAGGGTGCAGGCTTAGATTTTAGGGCATTTTAGGGCTTAAGGGCACCATTATACCGGTTCTATATGTGATTTGTGAGGAGTTTGGAGGCTCTGGGGTTGACGATTTGGAGTTGCAGGGTTTCGGGCTTTGTGACTTGCCGGCTTCGGTGGTATCGGGTGCAGGCTTGCTTCAGAGTTCTAGGGAGCTTTGCAGGTTTAGATCTGGGATTTGGGGGTTCAGGGTTCGGGTGTAAGCTAAATCCAGGACGTGGGTTCGCGCTTGCCGGTCCTAGCAGCTGTAATCTGAGGCTGCGGTGGCTCCCACCCTGACCTCACTGAACCCACGCTAGAGAGTTGGGAGTTTCCGAAAATAGGGGACCCTAATATAGTACCCTAAATAGTAGGATCCCTATTACAAGGACCCCAAGATAAGGTACCCCTAATTTTCGGAAACTGCCAGTTGAGTGCTCCGGGGAACAACGCCAGAAAGCACAACGGCACCCAATCCTCAACTCTACAACCTAAGCCCTTGGCTCTTTACTCCCAGCACCATTGTGGCAGGCGGAGAAGGACATCGCCTGGCGGTTGATCGAGGTCTGAAGCATGTGCGAATACCTCTCTCAGCCTCACCCTAAACCCTAGACCCTCAAACCATTCTAAACCCATTGACAGGGTTTGGGGGGAATGTTATACAATATTTGTTATGAGGAACCCGAACAAAGTATTGGTAACCCTAAACCCGAACCCCTAATTATTTAGGCCCCGATGGTAGTCTTACCGGCCTTTGGAAAGCACAGTTTGATGTTGTGGATAGCCCCTCAACCCTACTTAAACGCCAAACCCTAATCCCTAAAACCAGCCCCTAAAGCACCCTAATCCCTAAACCCTAAGCCCCAAGCCAAACTCCGGAACCTTCGAAGTTGCAACTCCTAGCCCCAAGCGCCAAAGCCTTGAAACCTACGATCTAAACCCGTTCAGTGGAAACACTAAGCCCTGAACCATCAGCGCAAACGGCCCTAAACTCTAAGCCCCAACAACCCCGAAGCCCTAAACCCGAAACTCAGGACCCTAAACCCTAGGCCCTAAACCCGAAGCCCAACACCTTGAGTTAAAGGAACCCTCGGCAATTTTTTTTCAGTCGCCTGATCCCACTTTTTAAGACTTTGTAGATCCAGAACCCTCTAAGTTTCAGGGTTGAGGCCTTTAGGGTTTCGGGGTTTAGGGTATAGGGTTTAGGGTTTAGGGTTTCGGGGTGACTGTACTGACATGATGCAGGGGAGCGTGGAGGTTGTGGAAAGCTACTGCGTAACTGGTCTTTCCGGGATGGGGGTTCTGGTGGTCCAGAACACAGGAGGTCTGAAAAGATGCAGAGATTCTAAAGGCTGCAGCCCCGATCAGTAGTATATGCAGGACATGATGTCGGATTTTCGCACAATCACAGTTCAAAGCTGGAATACTGGTGTGCTTGAGAGCTCAACTGCGCAAAAGGAGGAGATCTCTACCCTAAACCCTAAACCCAAATCCCCACCGCCCTCCATCCGCAAAGGGCTTAGGGTTTCGGGTGAAGGGTTCTGAATACGTTTTACGGCTGCGGCTGAGGGTTTTGAAGTTCAATCATCGAGAGACCTCCAGTTCGATATTTGTATTTCTTCCTATCTGCGAAGAACACGCTGTTCAACTGCAAACAGAGCACCGTCAAATACGGATGTTTTCGGCATGGCCCAATCAACGGAAATTAACGAAGCGCGACACACCGAACAACAAAGCAGTGCCATGTTGCCGGTGCATTGCCCGCACGATTCGCGATGAATTCTGATGCAATCGGCACGTGCGGTTGGCCTGTTTACATTGCATCGGATATTTGGTGGGTGTTGTTCTTGTCAATTGTCGCAGTTATTCCATGCATTGATACGGTTGCGTGTTGCTCATCATCATTTTCCTTTTTTTGGCGTCCTGCGAGATTCTGCGGAACGAGAATTCGGCCTCGGACTTCTATGTATCAGGTTGAAGTCAAGTTGACATGCGTGAGAAGTAGTCCGAACAATAATGACACATCATTGGTATGCGATTCGATTGGCTACCTTTTCGAGATTGGGAAAAACGATTGCGAGGCTCTCAAAAAAGTCAACAGAAAGAGACACATCGTCGCTTCGCGAAACTCAGATGTTGCTGCCACTGCTTCTCGGAATGTTGCTGCCACCAGAAATAAAAGTTTGCAGGGTCCTTTGACCCATCAAGCAATGAGTCAGCCCGCTGCAACATTGGTTCCTCGCTACGCAGTTGGATAGAAACTGTTAAACTGGCTCCTGTAATGGTACATTTTGCTTTCCGCTATTGTTCTCAAGCTTAGTCTCAAGAGCCTGCAGCTTGTTCTGTTCGTTCAGGGGTTTTGAATTGCGCTCGAAGTTTCTTGTGTGTGTGCGTGTGTTTCGTTTGTAGGCGGCAACAAATTTGGGTATAAGGACCCGGCGGAAGACATATCCGGAGGCAACCGCCCCTTCTTTGTGAAACTTGTTGCAAATGTCCCATAAGGAAATCTGTGCCCAACCATGTAAGCTTAACATGGTGGGGGTACCTCTGATGTATCCCTAAACGAGCATTCAGGAGGAGCAAGGAACTCAAAGTTTGAGAAACAACACCTTTAAACCACGAGGGCTTCAGAGTTTCACTTCGATTGTGTAATTCAGCCTTAAAACCTCCGGGTTCCCATGCTACTTGCTATTAGGAACTGCGCAAGGCATGTGGCCATGTTGGAAGACAGACAACAAGGGCTCTGGCTTGTCTTGCGCTCTTGCTAAAGCTGCTGTTTGAGAGCGAAGCAGAAACGGTGTGCAAACCGTGGAAAGTATATGGACGCTACAGAAGGTAGGTTATGGCAGCAGGTTATGGCCAAGTACGCCTCCCCAGACCAGACCAGTTCCAACGCCAGTTGGTGGTAGTTCAATTTAGATCCAGACCGTTTGGCCTAGCTGGGCACAGTGCCCGCGACTCCTCTCGGTTGTGGCTTGCAGACGCTTGCAAAATTCAGGGTCCCCGGGTTCAGGCTCGAGCTCGAAATCCTACAGGCGGTTCAGGGTTTTGGGGTTTAGGGTTTAGGCTCTGAGCTCGAATTTAATTGCGGTGAACATCGATAACCCAGTCCTTGCAGGATTATACCCGCCCGGCTGCTCTGAGAGATATGGCTGGGCCAGTGATGGCTCCTTGGAGTGGGTCTCGTTTTTGTTAAGTCTTTATGGGGGAGGGGGGTCGTTGAAGTGGCACTACATAATGATGGGGTCGCCAACAGGTACCATGTGCATGGCACGGCTTAATAGTATGTTTACGGTTTTTTGCTAAAACTCCGCGATAGCTGAAGGCTTCACAGGGTTTAGAATTTGGGGGTAGCTTGTTGACTCCACCCTATGTTTTGCTTTCAATGTTCTGAAAATGTGTTTTTGGTTAACTGGTTTCAGGCTGTAACCGTAGTGGTCCGAGTACAAGGGTTCATGTGCGGTTCCCAAGCAAAATTGCCAAACATTCTGCAACGCGGAAGCCAAGTACGTACTTGATTCTTGAAGTATGTTGGACCCTTAGACTGTGCCCAAAGCTTAAAGCTCTCAGACTCTTTTCGCGCAAGCTGCACGTTGTGGGGGCTTTCGTGCTAAGCCGATCCGTATCATCATCATGTTTTTTATACCCCCAAACCCTATTTCAAATTACTATGGCCGTCTTGTTAGAATCTAGAAGGTTTCACGGCTTTTGGTGGTATAGTCATTGCAGATTACCGCGTTTGCGGTTTGGATGTTAGAGGGTTTAGTTTCCTGCAGATTGTTATGGGGTCGATTCATGCCGTAGGCTTTGCATTTCCATGCTTCTTCTTCACCTCACATATCACCTTGATGAAGCTTGTATGAAACCTTTGCGAATTTACGGAACCCGACACCGAGTGTAAACCGCTTACAAGAGCGTCATGGTCATGCAACCCCGCAAGATTTCCAAAGACAGCAAACAAGCCATTTCCCACAGTGGGCATGTTATGAAACCGCTGTGAAACCCTCATGAAGCCCTACAGAAGCCCAGAACACCACCGTAAAACTTTATTAAACCCCAAACCTCAAAAGCTCTAGCCTAAACCTTGCTGGCAACCCCAAACCCTGCACAAAAGTAGGATATGACCTCTGTATTATTGGGTATAGCCCCTAAAACAGGACATAGGTTTGTGGATCCCCACGTGTAAGGCCTAAACCCAAAGCCCTTGAGAAAAAACCTACACCCTAAAAGCTTAACCCTGAATGTTAAAAGAGCCCTAAACCATATAAACCCCAAACCGAAAACCCTGAACCCTAAGCCCTATACCCACAGCCTAAACCTAAACCCTAAACCCTATACCCTAAACCCTAAACCCTAGACCCTAAACCCTAAACCCTATACCCTAAAACCCTACACCCTAAACCCTAAACCCTATACCCTAAACCCTCTCCCCTAAACCTTACAAAGCCCTTAAGCCAAAATCCGGTGGATGAGCCCACCCTGAGGAGTGGGCATCTGAGATCTTCGGCAACGTCAAGCGAAAGGCAAAGAAACTCTGGGGCTTGGGTTGAAAGGTTTTGAGGATGTAGGTTTAGGGTTCAGGGTTTAGGGTTTGGGGTAGGGTTCAGGGTTACGGGTTTAGGGTTTAGGGTTTAGGATTTAGGGTTTCGGGTCGTGGGGTTTAGGGCTTTGAGGTTTGGCTAGGGTACCGGGTAGGGTTTATGGGTGTATTCCAACTTTGGAGACCATGGCATCACTCAAAAGGGGGCTTGCTGGCTTCAGGGCTGAAGGGTTTTTTACAGTTACAGGATTTAGGGGTGTTAGGGTTTTAGGGTTGGGGCTCAGTGTTTAGTAAAGCTATTCATGCCACAGTTTTTATCAGGGTGACTGTGTGACTATGAGGTCTTTACAAGGGTTCTAAGTCTTAAGGGTTTCGGGGTTTAGCGGCAGGCCACGAGCCTGTCCTGCGGTCGCTTCGACCGTTTCATGCGCAACAGTTATTTTCGATGCACCTGGTATGCAGCGATATCGGGTCACTTTTTTCCAGCAGCATGGCTGACCGCATACCCAAGGGTACAAAGCAGCTGCACACTGACGCGGGGGACCTGAGTGAGAAACTGGACGCACAGGAACGTGGGCTCGCGAGTCAGGGTGGAAGGGCTGGAGAAATCTATGCACTGGGTGCTTGAAAACTAGGATCATGTAGGAACCTGATTAAGAAACCCTGGGCCTATAACCCCAAAATAGTAGGATTCATATTAAGGAACCCGAATAAAGGCCCAAGGTTTCTTAATCAGGTTCCTACATTAGGGTTGAGGAGTCTTCTGGACGGCGAAGGCCAGCAGGGACTCCACGAACATGGCAAGCTACCGCTATGGCAATATGTCGTGGTTTGCACGGGATTAGGGTTTCGGGTTTAGGGTTGGGATTACGAATCTCCCTGTCCCGCTGCCAGATATTCCCGCAGTAGGTAGCAGGTGCTCCAAGCCGTGCTTAAACCCAAGTTGTAGATGCAGGCGCTTCCCCATTCAATGCTTTTTGGTTGTCTGGCGCAGTCGAAATGTGTTACGAGATGTACCGAAGCTCAATTGGCATCCCCCTTTTCGGCGTCTGTAGCACTAGTTTCACAGCACAGTTCTTGAGCCGTGGATTTTTGTGTTAGAGGGACTGGAGTGTGAATGGCTTAGACTCACTGGTGAGTGTTGGATATGTTTGACGCAGTGCATGGTGCTTGGGCAGCTAAGTAAACACTCGTCGTCTGTCTGTCTACCCTAAACCCTAAACCCTAAACGCTAAACCCTAAACCCTAAACCCTTCAAACTCTAGGGTATAGGGCTTGGGGGCTCAGAGTTTGGAGGTTTAGGGTTTAGGGGCTTGGGGATTTGGGCTGTAAAGGTTTAGGCTTCGAGATTTCGAGTTTAAATTACGGGCTTAGAAGGTTTACGTTGGACTTCACGCAGGAATAGGCATGCAAGGGGTTTAGGGGAATTTGGACTCAAAAAAACTGTGCGTGTCCCCTCTGCTCAGGCTATGCGCATTTGGTAGTCTCTGTGTTGGCACTTTACACATGCGATTCCTCTTTCCAACCCTCTGAAACCCTAGGACCCTCATGCAATCGTACAAAGCCTCATAAAGATCTTGTTTGTCCCTTTACACAATTTCTTGCAGACGTGACAATAAACCTTGATCCCAAAACCTTCAAACACCGAAACCCTCAACCCGAAACTGCTCAACAAAGAACCTAGGCAAGCCCCCCCCCCTTCACTTCAGCAACTCACAGGGCGAGGCAGCTGGGCAGATCCTGGATGCAGAGTCGGAGATTGAGGCCTCAAAGCTATGTTTAAAATCCTTGTTTTATGATGGGGCTTTGTGTCGCGCTACTCTTACTGATGATTGTGTTAGTCTCATCATGGCCGTTCATTTTTGGCTAAAATGTTTAATGCTAATTACTATGGCTGCTATGTGTTTACTGCTACTATGGCTACTATGTGGTATTGGTATCGCTACTGCCATTGCCATTTGGTCTTACTAATACCAGCATTATGTTTACTGTTGAGTTTGTTTGTTTATTCGCTTTGTTTTATGTGTTTGCCTGGTTGCTGCTGTTGTTGTTGTTGTTGGCAGCTCAAGTTTTGGCACGTTCCTCACTCGGAATTGAATTTGCGTTTTGTTTTCTAGCAAAAATGCGCTACCTGGCAGGCTACACTGTGCAAAAAATGCTGAGCTCTCCATTTCGCATCGTTTTTCTCGGTGTTTTCCTATGTGAGTCGCATTTCGCATCGGTTGCTACGGTGTTTTTGCCGACTCTCGACTTTTTGCACATGCCAGCTTAGACTTCCATTTGTATTTCAGCTCCGTGCAGGGGTAAGGAGGGGGGGAGGGAGTTCTCTTGTTGTAACTTTGTGTTTTGCGCATTGATGGGGAAAGGGGGATGGGGGCATTTCGCATCGGTTTTAGCGGTGTTTTCTTAAAATTTCCGGGCAGCACTGTGCCGACCCTCGACTTGTCGCACATTCCAGCTTGGACTTCCATGTGTATGTGTTTGACCTCCATGCAGGGGTGGGGAGGGGACGTCCAAGCGAATGCGGCTTACATGTACTGTTTCTCTTTCTGCTCTGTGCATTGGTGGGGACGGGGGATGGGGGGGATGTTGATGATGTTGAGGTTGTTGATGTTGTTTTGCATGATGTTGATTGCTTATGCGGAAGACAACAATGGCGATGACGATGCCCACGGTGATAATACAAAAACACTCGTGTTTTCTAGGCGTTCTAGACAAAAACTTCGCAATTGATCCACAAATCTGCAAAAAAAGAGACGAAAAGCACGGAACTTGCAACACTTTCGCGAAAACCTCACCAACAAATAAGACTAACCTGCTATGAAAAAAGCTCTGAAACATCGTCTTGTTCACGAAAACCACAAAAATGGAGGTTTTCAGGCTTTTGACCAACAAAAACTTCCAAAAATAAACGACACACCCTGCATGGCGGCAGACGCACGTGCTACCTTGTTGTTGTTGTTGTTGTTGGTGGTGGTGGTGGTGGTCTTGCTTGTGCTATTGCTGCTGTTGCTGTCGCTGTCGCTATTGCTTGTCGCT
Organism: Symbiodinium sp. clade A Y106; assembly: GCA_003297005.1. Classification (NCBI taxonomy): domain Eukaryota; class Dinophyceae; order Suessiales; family Symbiodiniaceae; genus Symbiodinium; species Symbiodinium sp. clade A. Next base: position 35,652 of record BGNK01000379.1, read on the forward strand.
GTCGCTGTAGCGTTTTTGCTGTTGCTGGTGTTGCTGGTGTTGCTTGTGTTGCCGTTGCCGCTGCTACTGTACTTATTGTTGTTGTTGTTGTTGTCGTCGTCGTGGTTGTTGCTATGATTGTGGTTGTTGTTGTGTTTGTTGTTGTGCTTGTGGTCCGTGTAGTTGTTGTTGCCTTTGCTGTTGTTGTGGTTGTCGTTGTCGTTGTGTTTGTCTTTGCCTTGCAGTTGTTGTTGCTGTTGCATGATGCTTCTATTGCTGTTGCTGTTGCCGTTGCCGTTGCAGTTGCCGTTGCTGTTGTCGTTGCCGTTGGGGTTGGTGTTGGTGTTTTGTTGTTGTTGGTTGTTGTTTGTTGTTTGTTGTTGGTTGTGTTGCGTTTGCGGGGGTTGCGAGTTGGAGTTCAGTTTGACAGGTTTGGTTTGTCAGTTTTGCATTTAGGGTAAACCCGAAGTCGAACTAACTCCCTAAACCACCTCAATCGCCTTAACACCCTAAACCCGAAAGCCTGGAGCCCGAACAACCGACATTCTCAAGAGATTCCCTACGTAAATCCTGATAAGGAGTCGTAACATGCACGTCCTGGGGGCTACAGATGGGGTTTCGGTCTTTGCAAGTACGGATTTTCGGTAAACCTCGATTGTCTTACAATCCCCCCAGCACGATAAGCAGTTCCTCTGTGGCCAGATCGTGCGGGACGTGGTTAAGGCTTGGCGGGCAGTGCGGAACCCTAAACCCTAAACCCTAAAGCCTAAACCAAAATCCGGTGGCGAGGGCTTCCGACCTCAACCCAACAGTTCTCGTGGACTGCTTTATGCATCTGACCCGGCCCCACGGCGTCTCGGTACTGCCTCAAGACCTCGGTTTTCTGGGGTCGATCCGGACCGTTAAGCAAGCCCTCTGGGTTCTCGGATCTTCGTTTCTGTTGCTTGTTCGGTGGCTTGAATTCGGTGGTCTAGGCAAACCCGGACCCAAACCCAACATATGGTGTTCGGGTGTTTGTGGGGCTTTTCGGGGCTGGTCGTTGTTACATGATTGTCTGCGGGCTTCTCGAGTGTTCATGAATCCTTGGCTTGACGGGGTTGCGTCTGCGGCTGGGAGGTGTCCATTCCGTTGTTGGTGCTCTTCAGGGTTACCCTGAGCCCTCAACCGTAAAGCCTGAACCCCTAAAGCCCCCAGCCCCTACAGCCCTAAACCCTAAGCCCTATAAACCAAGAAAGCCGTAACTTACCGAGGTTCTCTCAGAGTGGGCCCGAACGCTAAGAATGGAATGGTAGTCGGGCCCGGCTTTTAAAGTTACGAAAACTATTCCTTAAGGGTTCCATAGTGTAAGTATAGCTTTCTGTGTGTCTCACAGTTTCAGCTGCACGGGTGCGGCACAAGTCCTCAAGCTCTATTCCCGGATTGCAGCGCGGTTGAGGGTACAGGGTTGTCGAATTCAAAAAACGGATTTCTGTGGAAGACGCGTGCAGTACGCAGGAAACAAAGACAACGGCATTTACAAACCCACTCCCTGCAGAAAGTATTAACAAACACAAAGACCAGGAGTGCTTGATTCGCCACATCCTCAAAGTCATCAACACAGAGAACTCAGAGGCACACGCATCGGGAAGCCATGATGCCGCTTGGACACATTGCCTGGGTGTGGTGTTAGGGTCGACGGGTTGGCGTGGAACGTTCATGCTATATGGGAGTTTCCGAAAATAGGGGACCCTAATATAGTACCCTAAATAGTAGGATCCTTACTATAAGGACCCCAAAATAAGGTACCCCCTATTTTCGGAAACTCCCATATACTGGCTGAATGCACAAGGGGTCTTTGGGACTGAGGACAAGCCGTAAAATCAAGGGGTCAGGTTGACTTATCGGATTAGAACTGACAAGTACTTCAGCTTTCTCATTCTGCAGTGCTTTTTGGCTAATGTTTTGATTGGTTCAACCCGGCAAAGTCTTGCTAGCAGGATATGTAAGCTCCGCAGCCACAACTCTCCAACCGTTTCCTTGTCCATCGTTAGCAGTGCACGAAGCTCGTAGATGCTAGGAGGTAGGATTAAGGGGACCCTTGGGGATATAGACCCTCTCAATAAGGTACCGTTAGAGAGAGCCAGAAGTAGGGTTCAGAAGGGTTACCCTTTAAGGGGTCTCCCTAATACTACTCCCTAGATGCCAAGTTCAAAGACTGACCAAAATCCCTGGCGTTTTAGGCTTTTACAATCGGGGTTCATGGATGAGGTTCGGGAGTTTGCAGAGAGGTGGCCGGCTCGGTTTTGGTTCAAGGCTCTGCAGCAACAGCGTAGATTCAAACGGTAACTAGATCAAGAGAGTATACACATATTGCTCGCAAGGGCTTTGTATATCTTGACCTACATCAAGGATGATTTGTGCTGGGATTTCCTATACTTTACCTTAGGGGCAGGAGGATAAGGAGGTCCCAGCTTTATGACTTGTAATGTACACCCAAAAAACCTGGTCTATAAGTAGTCTTCGGGCCGGAGTAGCTAGCATGGTGACTTCTAGAATATAGAGACAGCACAGAAGTCTATAGACGTCTATGTATTCTATTGCCGGCCTATTGCAAATGTCTTCATATCATCAGGACCTGGGGCAGGGGGCCTTAATACCCATAATAAGGACTTAATATGGCCTATTTAAGGAAGTATAGTCCCTACCCCCCCTCCCCCCTTCCCCCCTAGGGGTCCCTATGATCATAGGCATGCCGAGTCCCAGGCCGGATTGCTGGCAACGCCACAGGTGGGACTTCCGAGTGTGGGTTTCGTGCACGCCTCGATGTAGGGAACCCAACATGGGAGTTTCCGAAAATAAGGGGTACCTTATCTTGGGGCCCTTCTATATAGGGTACTATATGAGGGTCCCCTATTTTCGGAAACTCCCACATTCATCGATTTTTCCAAGATTCTGCCCCCAACTCTCTTTAAGCCCTAACTCGTATATGCACAAGCAGTGCTTCCGAATGCCGCCAGTAAGCTAGAGCTATGTTTTGTGAGAAGTGGTATCCGAGTGCGTACCGAAGGGAAGGGAGGAGTAAGCCTTGCAGGCTTTGGAGTGAGGGCAAGGCCGTTATTGATGCAAGTGCTGTTTTGGGCCTCTGACTTGTGTCCAGCCGATTTCTGAGGCAATATTCGCAAAACAACACCTCCCCGTGGTGCTTCCAGATACCCTTAAACCTCAAGCCTCAACTTGCAGATTCCGATCATGATCATCATCGTCATCATTATCATCTTCGTCTTTGTCCTCATCATCATCACCATCGCCATCACCGTCACCATCACCATCACCATCATCACCATCATCGATATCCAAAGCATGCTCTGCCCTAAGCCCTGAACCCATCAACTACCAAACCCTGATCCCCGATTCAGGACCCATAATGCCATAAAGTCAGAGTAGCGACTCTATTGCTTGTTTAGAAATAAGGGTCGGAGTACCTAATAGCAGTATCCTCGTACTTTAGGGCTGAAGGGCTTTAGGGTTTCCTAACCCTCAAGCCCTATCCCACGCCCCACCTTACCAAGAGATAGGGGGGCCAACAATGCGGACCCCACTTGGTATGCGCACTGGTGGGATCCTAAACCCGACACGCCAAACCGTAAGACTCTGAAGCCTAAAACCCTAAGGCCCTCAACAGGAGCTTTAGGAAAAAATTCCTAAAGCCTAAAACCTAAAGCCTAAACCTTGCTACTCAGATCACTGAAAGAAACAGCAATTCAACTTGATCTACACCAGATATAAGCCCCAAGCCCTAAATAGGACAGAACAACAACAAAAAGTGCAGGGCTACACGGCCGGCGACCTCGATAGCCTCTCTGTCGACTGCGTGAATGGCCTGATGACCAAGGGCTACGGCATCCAGGAGGGGTTCCCGACTTCAAGCGTTTTGCTTTCAAGTTGAGGGTCAGGGTTTAGGGGTTTAGGGGTTTAGGGTTTAGGGTTTTGGAGTCTTACTGGGTCTGCAAGGGCTCTCGCGGCATTTCTGAAGGTGTACAAAGGAATGTAGTGCAAGAGTTTGGGATTGAATTCTGATCCCTAAAGTCACTGAAACTTCAACGTCAGAACCCCCCCGAACTCCAAACAACAATGTCATTATGAGGGTTTAGGATGAAACCCCAAACCCAGAGCCCTACAAGCCTTGTTGTAAGCCTCACCCTAAACCTTATTAAAAGCCTTATGAGAGGCTTGATTAGACACCCGATTATCAACCCGATTGAAAATCTTAATCAAGAAACCTGACTAAAAGCCGTACTAAGATTACCCTAAACCCAAAACCCTCAAAAAGCAGTGTAACACCCCCCCCCCCCCGCCGCCGCCCCCACGCGTTTCTCCGCGCACGACACCTTTGGGGTTGAGGGGGGGGGGGGGGGGGGGGGTGGGGGTGGNCCTTAATAAAAGCCTTTATAGAGGCTGTATTAGACCCCCGATTATCAACCCCATTTAAAATCTTAATCAAAAAACCTGACTAAAAGCCGTACTAAGATTACCCCAAACCCAAAAACCCCAAAAAGCAATGTAACCCCCCCCCCCCCCCGGCGCAGCCACCACGAGTTTCTCATGCCAGGACAACTTTGTGGATGATCGGGTCGTGGAGGACTGAGTTGGAGGTTAAGGGTTTAGGGCAGCTGTCCGGCTCTACCGGAATCCGGACATAGATAGGCGCTGAGTCGGACAAGGGTATTAGCGTGGTTCAGGGTTTGTTTCGCTACAACATTGCAGGGTTGAAAGTTGGGGTTTAGCGCTTCGAGTTTCTGCTTTGGAGCTGTAGTTTAGTCCGGGGGGTGTCGGGTTTAGGGTTTAGGGTTTAGGGGTTTAGGGTTCAGGGGTTTAGGGGTTTAGGGGTTTGGGGTTTAGGGTTTACGGTTTAGGGGTTTGGGGTTTAGGGGTTTAGGGTTTAGGGTTGTCCGAGAGTCCTGGTTTCTGGTTGGAAGAGCCATATCACCGGAGGGCTCCTGTTACCTGGAATGGTAGGATACAAATTAGTCAAGACTCCTCATGGATCCTTAACCCTGAGTGCTAAACCCTAAACCCTAAAAAAAAAGCCTAAACCCTTCAAACCCTCTAAACCCTGAGCCCCAAACCGATTATCACGCCAGTGCTAAAGGCCGTACCACGGTTGGTGGTCGACGTGGCCTTGCGGTTTTAACTCGGGTCCTTGATTAAGGGCAAGCTTGGGATGTAGAGGTCCTTCTTACAGGGATCCGACTGTCGGTCTCAGCTGACTCTATTTGCTTTAGCTTTCATCTTCAACCCCTGAACCGAGACTTTAAACCCTAAGCCCTAAACCCGAAACTTTAAACCTTAAATCCGAAACGTTAAACCCTAAACCGTAAACCCGAAACTTAACACCCAAGCCCTAAACCCGAAACTTTAAACCCTAAACCTAAACTTTAAACCCTAAACCCTAAACTTTAAACCCTAAACCCTAAACCCGAAACTTTAAACCCTAAGCCCTAAACTTTAAACCCTAAATCCTAAGCCCTAAACCGCCCAGAGAGGACGTTTACATTAAGGGATATTGGAGTCACTCCGAAACCTTAAACCCTATAGATCCCTTTTGGGAACCCGTAAAGGAACCCTAGGAGTCTCTGGGTGAGAGGACGTGTACAAGGAGCTCGAAATGATCGACTTCGAGGGCAGGCTTTCACAGGTGCCCGGCTGATGGAAGGGTGGGCCGGGGTCTAAAAAAGGGGGGCCTTAATAATTAGGGTTTAGGATTCCTTTAAAGGGGCGTATAAGGGCTACTATAAAGGCTACTATAAGGATGTAATATAGGGGCCTTAATACTTAGGGTTTAGGATTCCTTTAAAGGGGCCGAAAAGGGCTACTATAGGGCGATTAGAAGGATGTAATATTATAGGGGCCTCAATACTTAGGGTTTAGGATTCCTTTGAAGGGGCGTATAAGGGCTACTATAAAGGCTATTAATTATAAGGATGTAATATAGGGGCCTTTATGATTACCTATACTGAGTTAAGGGTTCCTTCAAAGGGATCCTTAAAAGGGGTCTATAAGGGATGCTATATGGGTACTATGATATAGGGGCCAAAGAAATTATATACCAATGCTATTTTAGTGGATCCTTATTATAAGTATAATATAATGGGCCCCAAACCCCTATTCTAATTATTAAGGCCCCTATATTAAACACACACCGTGAAATCAGCATCCTACTTACTGGCTCCTACGGTTGATGATGTAAATCCTGCACTTACCCATAATCAGGAATATGCCATAATTCCCATAGTCTAGGGTCATTAAGGTAATGCAGGGATTATATCGTCACTCTAAACCCTAAACCCTAAAACCCTATAGATCCCCTAAAGGAGCCCCTTAAAGGTACCCTTCTGGATCCCTTTAAAGGAACCCTAGGATTCCTATCATCAACCGTATGCTTAAGCCTCTGAAGCCCGACACCCACGACTGGACCCCAAGGCTTGAACTTTGTCGGAGCGCTGAAGGGTTTAGGGTTTAGGGTTTCGGGTTGAGGGTTTAGGGTTTAGGGTTTAGCGTTTAAAAACCCTTCCATCAGCAAGTCTTACAGAGCCCGATGCCCCCAATGCTTTGTGGAGGAGGGCGGTGGAAGCCTAATAGGGTTTTGAGCACATCTGCGACTGTGAAGAGGAGAAACTGCTGGGTATGTATAGCGCCAGGTTGACTGAAGCACGTGGTGTGAAAACTTCGGGGTTCGATGTTTACGGTGTAAGATGAGAAATTTGTACTATTAACTACTATGTGACTATGTCGCTAGAGTCTCTAGTGTGCCCATAAACCCGACCCATGCGCTTAAGAAGCTGTATACGATACCCTGAACCCTAAACCCTAGACCCTAAACCCTGAACCCCGGAAAAGAGGCGCCTAAAAAGAAAATCCCTGAACCCCCCCCCCCCCCCCAAAAAAAAAGCGTGAAGGAGGAAAAGGGGGGACACCCGGGGCAGGCAGCAGACGTAGAAAGGCTACCCAATCGCAAAAGGGTACTGGGGGAACTTTGAAGGCGCAGCGCCAGGCATCTGGGGGTCATGGGGGTTCGGGNCCCAAAAAAAAAGCGTAGATCAGGAAAAGGGAGGAACAGCAGGTGCAGCAGCAGAAGATGATCGGCTACCGTAGCGACAAAGTCTGCTGGGTGAACTTTGAAGGCGCTGAGCCAGGGCTCTGGGGCTCTTGGGGTTTGGGGGGTTTGGGGGGGTTTGGGGGGTTTAGGGTTTAGGGCTTAGGGTTTAGGGTTTTGGGTTTAGGGTTTAGGGCTTCGGGTGTTGGGTTTAGGGTTTAGGGCTTAGGGTTTAGGGCTTTGGGTTTAGGGCTTAGGGTTTTGGGTTTAGGGTTTAGGGTTTTGGGTTCAGGGTTTAGGGCTTAGGGTTTAGGGCTTTGGGTTTTGGGTTTAGGGCTTTGGGTTTTGGGTTTAGGGTTTTGGGTTCAGGGTTTAGGGTTTTGGGTTTAGGGCTTAGGGTTTTGGGTTTTGGGTTTAGGGCTTAGGGTTTTGGGTTTAGGGTTTAGGGTTTTGGGTTTAGGGTTTAGGGCTTAGGGTTTAGGGTTTAGGGCTTAGGGTTTAGGGTTTTGGGTTTTGGGTTTAGGGCTTAGGGTTTTGGGTTTTGGGTTTAGGGCTTAGGGTTTTGGGTTTAGGGCTTAGGGCTTAGGGTTTTGGGTTTAGGGTTTTGGGTTCAGGGTTTAGGGTGTTGGGTTTAGGGTTGATGGGTTCAGGGGGTTGGGGTTTACGTCTTGAGGGTTTTTAGATCTTGGGGTTTTTGGGTTCGGGGCTTTGGGGTTTTTGGGTTCGGGGCTTTGGGGGTTTAGGTCTCTAGGGAATTTAGGGTTTTGGGGCTTGGAAGGGCGTAGGGTTTAGTGTCACTGTCCAGGGTTTCCATCGGAGTTTGGCATCACTATTCTTGTGACCAACATGACCACTCAAGCGAATCCGGTCTGATTCGAAGCTCAGTTGGTTTTCATCTCTGTTTGCCAAGGGTGCGGAGCTGTGTTAGAAACGAAGGTGCCTTAAAACCTCGAATCCAAAACCTTAAGCCCTAAACTAAGTACCTGGTCTGGGATTTGGAGTTCTTCGGAAGGAGTGCACTACATATATCCAGCTGGCAGCGGCAAGGAATCGTGAGTGTTTTTGTCGTGCTAGATTTTTCAGGAGGAGTGCAATGATGGTGTGACTAAAAAGAGCAGCCTGCAGTGGAAGCCCGAAAGTTGGAGCATCATTATCCTCATGCCCGTAAGGTAATGTATAGGGAATCCCAACACTAGTCATTGTAAATCCATGTTCCAACGTTCTGGGGTTCACTATAGACCCTCCGACACAGCAGACGCTACGAGTTGCTTTCTAAAGCAACGGCGAATTTTGGCAAGATGGAGGGGGCAGCCTTCACCATGCCCATGGCTGCATCCGCAACCAAACGGCGAGACAGTCTGCTCGAATCTTTAAGCATCGTTATTCTAACTAACCCTCGTTCAACTTTTGAGATCCTCTATGATTTCTCCGTAAGTGTGTAAACTAATGAAAGTCAAAGCTGAACAGTGTAAGTCTCATCGACAAAAGCTTGTTTAGGGCTGAGGGTAACTATTGGCGTGAAGCTGTTTTGAGCTGCAAAAACGTGTTATCGTCGGGTTCCATAATTTCCTGGCTTATTCAGAACTCCAACCCTGAGTTCTAAGTCCTAATCCCGAGCCGCTCAAATATCCACACATCCAAACCAAAATCTGAAAGCCTAACTCCCTGAAGCCGGACCACTGCGACTCCGAAATGCCTCAACCCTAAACCCTAAACCCTCAACCCTAAACCCTAAACCCTAAACCCTAAACCCAAGCCCTTTAAACGAATGCCTCAATGGAGGGATCGTCTTCAAACTGCAAGCGGGGCCCTGGTAGAAGGAACCCCAGACTCAGACATGTTAAGTTCTCTACAGTAGAAGCCAGAAAGTTGGAACATCATTATCCTCACACCCTTAAGGTAAAGTATAAGGGATCCTAGCACTCATCCTCCTAAAGCTATGTTTCAACTTTCTGGCTTCTACTGTAGTTTAAAGTGAGGGATAGTCTTATAATAAGGCCTTGTTCAAGAGATATCTAGCTCGAAACACTGCAAACCCCGAAAAATGCAGTTGACATGGCAGCCTACATGCTAAAACCGTCACCAAAAGCTTCGCAAAAAATGCTAACTGATAAAGCCCTTCTGAAACCAGCTTCCCCCAAAATTAGGACCGTAAAAGCCTTCTTAGCTCCTTCAGTAACCCTAAACCCGAAAACAAGGACCGATTAATCCCTCTTCGCTCCTTAAGTAACCCTGCTGAAAACCCAGACCCTAAACCCGAAAGAAGTGACTTTTTAAGCCCTTTTGACAAACCCAAGTGACCTTTTGACCCTCTTAACCCTGAGAGAAGGGACCCTGGAAGCCCTCTTAGCTCGTAGTTGCGGGGCCCTTTTGGCTGCTGTCTGGGGGAGGCCTGGACCGAGAGAAGCAGCCCGGTCTCCTCGAGCTCTTCAAAAAGATGCTCAGTTGTTACTCTAAGAATAAGAATAATTAACAATAAGAATAGTAATAATGGGAATAAGAAGAAGAATACGAATACAAATATTTGTAATAGTAAGGCAAATAATAGCATTAGCAGTAGTAACAGTAGGATACTGGGTGCCGCAAACTCCAACCCTGCTGTCTTGCAAAATTAATGCTTTTGGGGTTAAGGTTCTGCGAGTAGGGAATGGAACTGATTTAGGGATGAGGGTTCCTTTGTTCTTGGTTCCCGTTTAGGTTCGTTGTTGTAGTGATCAGGATCCTAGAGTTTAGGACGTGTAGAATGACCCCTCAGTACCAACACTGCGCGCTAAAGAATGAGAGAGAATGGACTCTTTTTCGGAAGATGCTATTGATGAACCTAGGATGATTTCCATCCCTTTCGAGCTGAACAAGAAGTGCAGCTGCTCGGCTAAAGCTATGATTGGGTTCATACTGCGTGAGTTTAAGTTTTTGCAGATTGAAATTCAATAGATTTGGGTTTTGCGCTTGACAGATGAGTTTCGGTATGGAGCCCCTTGGAGACAGACATGAAGATGTCATCCTTCCTGTGGCGATTTCCTTCTAAGAATGGTCGTCTCAGTCCTTCCTGAACCAGAAACTCGAAACCGTCATAAGCCCTAAGCCTTAAGCCTGAATAAATCGTGTACGACGGTCGACGGTTCAGACTTCTAATATAGAGGCCTTAATAATAAGGAACCCCAGCAATAGTATAGGTAATTCTTGAGGTCCCTGCAGTAGTTCTCCTTCTAGCTTGCGACAGGAAGCAAGAGCTCCTCCGTGCCCTTGCAGGTGAAATTGCCCTGAGCACATCAGCCCTTACTTGCAGGTTTTGGGTTAGGGTTTGGGGTTTCAGGTTCATGGGTATTGTGGAGACTAGGGCTCTAAGTCTTTCATCGGATGGTGCATGCAACTTCTAAGCTTTATCCCACTTTGTTCCACTGCCCGCGATTCTTCAAGTGACGCCCTTGTCTCGGACCGAAGGAGAGGAGTATCATAACCCAGAATCCCAAGAACCTAGGCAGGGCTCAGGGTTGTGTCTTGCGATGCTCCGTCTTCCTGGCTTAGGGTTTAGGGTTTAGGGTTTAGGGTTTTGGGTTTAGGGTTTAGGGTTGGGTTCAAGGCTTCAGTTTAAACGGAATGGACCTGCGCACAAGGCCTGAGAACGAAAGCCCAAAATCTGACCCAGAAGCCGGAGACCATACATGGGTAGTTGTCAAAATTAAGGCCCCCATTTTGGGTACCCTAAATAATAGGTGCCGTAGAAAAACAGGGACCCAAAAAGGGACCATAATTTTGACAACCACCCACATGGCATAGTGCAGCAAACCCGAAGGGTTCATGTTCCTGCACGTAGGGCAATGCACACGTAGGCCCATGCACCTTAAACGCCCTGTGCGGGGTGCTCCTTTGGCCTGATCATGCATTTGTGTTATTGCCTGGAATAAACCCAAAGGGTTGTTAAGAATAGCAGTGTCTCCCACGAGGCTTACACCAAAGTCGTAGAGCCCGAAATCCCAAACCATAGACCGAATCAAGCCCAAAGCCGGCAACTGATCTGTGGGGTTTAAACCCTAAACCCTAAACCCTAAACCCTAAGCCCTAAACCCTAAACCCTAAACCCTAAGCCCTAAACCCTAAACCCTAAACCCTAAGCCCTAAACCCTAAACCCTAAACCCTAAACCCTAAACCCTAACCCCTAAGCCCTAAACCCTAAACCCTAAACCCTAAGCCCTAACGGCCTAAGTCCTCTAGAAACCCCGGGTTTCCGCAGCCTAATAAACCGAACTGCCGAGGCTTGTACCTTCAGGCCTCTGCATCATTCCACTTGGGCTGCTTCCCCAAGGAGGGTTTAGGGTTTAGGGTTTAGGGTGGCTGCTTCCCCAAGGAGGGGGCCGGGGGGAATTGATTATGAGTACTCGTATGGGAAAAGTCTTAGCATCTTCGCCTGTCGGCTCTGTTTTCCACTGAAGCACTAAACCCGATAGGTCCCATACGTACCATAAGCACGAAGCCCTAAACCCCGGTTCTCGTTGCCTCTGCTGTGGTGGAGCTTGGCTGGGTCTTGCGGGCAGGTGATGCTCCCAAAGCGGCAGGGGCTTCGTTAAGGTTCCGGGAGCTGTGTCTTCTTTCGTCTCGCTTTTACCGGGCTTTGGAGTACCATACTTTAATACTTTTTCTTAAAGGAACCCTTATGAAATAAAAGTTTATAATTTTTTCTCCCTGGTTACTTAAAAGCCCAGTTTATGTTGTCCGGAATCAGGCCTTGTCCGCTATAACTTCCACCCCGAAGCCTTCGGGGCTGCCGTGGAGTTCTGGGTTCAGGCGTTGAACTTTGGGACTGAAATCGACAGTACTCAGGGACCCAAAAAGCACATAAGCATAAGCATTTTATGGGGATATTGGGCTTTATTATAAGGGGGGTTTATATGGGATATCCCTATCCTAATTTTTGCTTATGTGCTTTTTTGGGGCCCTAAGTACATCAGTTCAGGGCTCCTCCTTCTCAGGATGCCTACTACAAGAAGCATGTGGACGGCGGATATGAGACGAACTTGAACAATGGGAGGAAGGTGACTGCCGCGAATCTGAATTTCTGGCTCTGCTCTCCGGTCCTCCTAAAGGTTACTAGAATTATGTAGGGGCTTAAATCACTACCAATACTATTTTGGGGGGCTCCTTATTATATTTTTGGAATAATGGGCCTCACGAGGCTATTCGAATTATTAAGGCATATTAAGGCCCCTATATTACTAGAAGTGTGCGGCGGCCATCACGCCCAGCAGAGCCATCAAGTCAGGAACGTACACTTCAGACAGGCCCAAGAAGCCAAACCCTGCATCAACAGTTCGTAAGGTTGTAAGAGTATCTCCATATAGTCCCTACACAACTTACCATGGCATCCCCTTCCTCAACAGCAACATGATCTAATCCAAGGCTCACAACATGAAAACCCCCCTGCGATACCCCTAGACTGGAAAACGCGATATTCAGAAACCTGGAAACCCCCATTCTCATCACTGATCCCCTCATATCACATACACCTATTTCAAATCCAGGCCACGCATCCTAATCCCCCGCACAAAGCGCGAAGCGGCCAAGGCTCTGTTCTACGCAAACAAGAGCTGGTCTGACGGTGACGCAGGCCCTATTTGAGTTTTGGGCTTTCGGGAGTTTTGGTTTGGAGTCGAGGGTTCTGGGGAAATGGGGGTGTATGGGTCTGACGATGTTTCAGTTCTCATTTCAGAAAGTAGTGCATGCAAGCAAGAACGAAAAGGATCCGAGACGTCTCAGCGAAAGCCTGAGAGGGGGGGGGGACGGGGGATAGAGACTTTGTATTCGGAAGATTTGCTGCTTGTTCGGTTGTCTTAGTGGTTGCGGATTTTGTTTGCCGTCTTTCACTTGTTCGTAGTATGCTCACGTTAGTTTGTGGTTTCGCAGTTCCGGCGATATCGTTTAGTCCAGTTTTTAGTTTACATGTGTTTTACTGTTTTCTATTGCAATCAAGCCATCTGTCCTCGCGTCCGCCATTGTTAATTTCGTTTCCTGTTTGTTTCGGGGTAGTTGTGCGCGTGACGGTATTGTTCCGCTGCTTGCTTTATTTTTTGTTCTGGTCAGTGTGTCGTGTTGGATGGCATAGTCCTGCGGTTTCTGGCAAGTCAGCGTTGCATTCCACATATACGTTATCGATTTCATTTTGAGTGGGGGGTGCTTTAGATCTACCTGTGCATGTGTTTGGTATGTTCTTGAAGTTTTGCGAGGCTTGTAAATTTGTATGGATTGTGTGTTGGCGAGGATTTAGTCCAACGTTTTCCTGCTTTCTGAACGCTTGACGTGTGTTCCTAATGGTTCCTTGTGTATTTCACATTTCTTGATTTTGCAAACAGCCACCATGTAGCGTATGCTGCATTCGAAAGAAAGGCTGACGGCAACAGCCAACAAGTTTACACATGACCATCCTCACACCGTCCAGGTGAAGAAAGGCGAGAATCAGCGATAATCAAATCATGCTTCGCATTTCCGACAGTTTGGAGTTTTCCGCAAGTGAGCTTGGGAATGATATCCTTCCCCCAACCCACTATAGCTTGTAGAATCAAGGACAAATCGAAGCAGTACATGTAATCAGGGCACTTCGACATGTCGCACTGGCCTTGCCACCAGGGCCTTGCGACCCCTCAACGAGGCCCTAAGCCATAAACGCTAAACCAGAAACCCTTGAACACTTCAACCCTGAACCCTTGACCCAACTAAAGGACAGGCTTGGCTTGGGCGCTGGTTAATATTGTGCGTCTGAAACCCGAGACCCTAAACCTTGAATCCGAAAAGCCCCAAACCATCCCAAACCCTTAGACTCTCCGCCTTTAAGTTCCAAAATCTCTTTTACAATGAGAAACACCCCTAAACCCTTAAACCCTGAATCCTGTTGGTTGTTTCGTGTCAAGCCTGCGGCAGGCCACCTGCGCATCTACCGTCGCCGGCCGCCCTTGGGTGCAAACTGGAGTTTCCGAGAATTAGGGGTACCTTATTGGGGAGTCCTTATAATAAGGATCCTACTATTTAGGGTACTATATTAGGGTCCCCTATTTTCGGAAACTCTCATATTGGGGGGTCTCTCCAACCCAGGGGTTCCCAGAGACTCCATTAAGGAATATACCTGAAATCATACTAGGGATCCTACTATGGTTTAGGGAATCTTCCTTAATTCAAAGGGATATTGGGGGTCTCTGGGTTCCCCCTCTTATACCCAGAGACTCCAATACCCCTTAATTAGGGAATATTCCTTAAATCATATTAGGGAATATACCTTAAATCATATTAGGGGTCCTACTATAATTCCAGGTATATTCCTTAATTAAGGGATATTGGAGTCTCTGGGTAGCACATTGTTACGGGGTTTAGGGTTGTTCCTCTTGAAGGGTCCCGTTTGCAGGGTTTCTGTAAGGGCTAGTTTAAGGTTTTTGTGATGGGGGTCTGAATAGTGAGAAGCAGGTTTCGGGGACTATAGTTGTATTAGGGAATACAAGGTGCTAGTATGGGTACTTTGTCAAATTGTTCTTACCCGTATATTACGGGGGTTTGTAGGGTCTTTGTAGGGGTTTATGATGGTTATACAAGCTCCCACATGCTGATTCGCGTTTTTGGTGTGGGCTTCTTTAAGATTCTGTCATATATGTATATATTATCTACATGTATAGATGTATAAATAAATAACTATATATATATATATATGCACATACAAGTGTATGTGTGTATGATTATATAAGGGTTCAGGTTTCAGGTTCAGGGTTTGAGGCTGTAGGGTTTTCAGGGTTCGGGTGGAGTTGGGTCTAGGGCAATGGAAGTCCGCCCTCCGTCAATCCCAGCAAAAAGCATTACAGAGTAGAGACCTGGGTTAGAGCAAGGTCTTAGGCATATTTATCTATATCTATCTCTCTATCGATCAACCGATCCATCGATCTGTTTATCTATCTATACATGAACTAACTAGCTAACTAACTTTGTTCCGGTGCCGGCAGCTCCCAAATGGACAGGACACCTCATCCAAGGAACCCTGAGGAATGGCGTGGGCTCTTGTTGAGGCTTCTCTATGAAGGTGAACTGATCGGAAGTGGCCCAGGCCCGATCCCAACCCTGAAGTATATAAGGGGCCTCATTTTTTGCCTGTACTAGATTTTTCCTTTAATGGGATCCTTAAAGGGGTCTATAAGGGATACTATAAGAGTACTATGATATAGGGGCCTCAATAATTACCTATATTATTTTTGGGGTTCGTTGTTATGATTATAGTATAATCTACCCCAAACCCCTGTTCTAATTATTAAGGCCCCCCCATACGGTTGATGGACAAAATCCTGCATGACCCTAAGGACCCTAAACTATGGGAATTATGGTATATTCCTTATAATGGGTAATGCAGGATTTTGTCCATCAGCCGTATTATCGGTTTAGGGTTGAGGGTTTGGGGTCCAGGGGTTGGGACCGAAGGTTTGTGGTTGAGGCTTTGGGGTTTAGGGTTCCCAGAGACTCCAATATCCCTTAATTAAGGAATATGCCTCAAGTGATAGTGGGATCCTACTATGGTTTAGGGAGTATTCCTTAATTAATGGATATTGGGGTTTAGGGTTCCCGGAGACTCCAATATCCGTTTATTCAGGAATATACCTCAAGTTATAGTGGGGTCCCTGATATGATTTACGGAATATTCCCTAATTAAGGGGTATGGGAGTCTCTGGGTACCCTAAACCCAATAGATCCCTTAAGGGAACCCTTTTNACCTCAAGTTATAGTGGGGTCCCTGATATGATTTACGGAATATTCCCTAATTAAGGGGTATGGGAGTCTCTGGGTACCCTAAACCCAATAGATCCCTTAAGGGAACCCTTTTAGATCCCTTTGGAATATACCTCAAGTTATAGTGGGGTCCCTGATATGATTTACGGAATATTCCCTAATTAAGGGGTATGGGAGTCTCTGGGTACCCTAAACCCAATAGATCCCTTAAGGGAACCCTTTTNACCTCAAGTTATAGTGGGGTCCCTGATATGATTTACGGAATATTCCCTAATTAAGGGGTATGGGAGTCTCTGGGTACCCTAAACCCAATAGATCCCTTAAGGGAACCCTTTTAGATCCCGGGTTTAGGGTTTAGGGTCTAGGGTTTAGGGCTTAGGGAAGAAATTTTGGCGACCCGCCCGCGGGCTGAGTTTGGCAGTGATTACGGTTTCGGATTAGTCTGTGGGTGAAGATTCAGGCTTCGGGCTTTTGAGGGGTTTTGTCTTGGATGGGAGAGGCTTGTGGAGAAAAGAAGAGCATGGATGTGAAAAGCGAGGAATCCTTGATGTATTCTATCTGCACCGAAAAGTAACTCCTAAACCCTCCCAAGGAATCCCTTCCAGCTGGAGAAGGGTGCAACGCCCTGTAAGGAGGACGAAGTGGAGGAGGACCTCTGTAGTTTCGGGGCATGTCAGATTCGTAAGCGGCCCTAAAACGTAGGACAATTCAGGGCCTATAACATGGATGGATGTTCCAAGGCCCCCTGATTTGAGAACTTCGGACCATATCACTTGTATCCTGGGTATAGGCAGCCTTTAAACCTTGTCGTACTTATACACGATAATTCTGGGCCAGGAAAACTCGGCAACCAGGATAAGGTCTGAGTGCTTTAGGTTCAGGGTTTAGGGCTCTTGGGGTCCAGAGTTTTGGGCTCTTGGGGGTTTTGGGTCAAAGTGTTAAGGCTGTTAGGGTTTAGGAGGTTGGCATGGCCATGACTGAGTTTTTGAGTTTGCAGCTCGGAAATTCGGGAGCCACGGTGGCTACGGACGACCTCAAACAATCCGATTGTTTATTACCTCTCCATGCCTCTATTGATAAAGCCCCAAACACTAAGCCCCACGCCACAAAGGCCCCAAATTGAAAGCACTGAAACCCCAAACCCTCAAACAAACTCAACATCTCAAGACTGAAACAGTATGTTTAGGGTTCACGTGTTTTTGGATTTGGGCATCAGGCTTTAAAGGATTTCATCTTTTTCAGGTTTAGGTATAAGGTTTAAGACCATGTGGTTTGGAACTTAGCCTTCATTTATTCCTAGGGCTGAGTCCGGCAGGACATCGCGCCCGAAGCGGGACGTTTGGTCCTTTTCCGAAGCCGAGTGACTTTGTTGGCATGTTTGCTGGGGTTTAGGGTTTAGGGTTTTGTGGGCTCGAGACTTTGCCGAGACGGTTTCGGCAGCATACGGCTGAACTCAGGAGTTTACGATGTTGCATCCGAAGTGTAGGGTTGCTAGTGCCGAAAACCAGGCAGGGTTGCTTGTGACGGGCAGCGTATAGTAGATCCAGATCTCTGCTAGTTGGGCGTGAATATTTGGTACCTACAGTAAACTCCATAAAGTTGGAAACCGGATTGAGGCCAAAAAGTGCTGGGATGCCCTATACATTACTCTTAAGGATTGAGGCTATGAGGTTTCCAACTTTTGGGCTTCTGTAAGACACTGCTGTACCCTACACCCTTCAACCCTCAACCCTAAACTGCCCTGAAGCCCGAAACCCTAAACCCTAAACCCTAAACCCTAAACCCTAAACCCTAAACCCTAAGCCTAAACTCCTACTACACTCTAGTGTAGCGTAGGCAGATCCTCAGTATCTCGGAACTCGGTCCTTCCCGGTGCCTTTGAAGACATCTGGGGTTGGTGGTTTAGGGTTTAGGCTCTGTGCTTTAGGGTATTTTTGGGTTTAGGGCTCCCAACTTTAAGGCTCTTAGCCTTTGTTTTGCACTTTGGTTCCTCTGTGTTAGTTGGTGGCTTCCTTCGTCGGGAGCTCCGTAAAGCCTACGTTTGCCCGCCTTTCATGGGGAGTCCTGGTTTGGGGTTTAGGGTTTAGAGTATCACTTCTGACACTTTTGAAGCCCGGAGCATCGAAGCCCCTAGAGACAAACATCACAAGCCCTTTGACCTAAACACCAAAATTGAAAGCCCTGATCATACGGCTTCGACCTGCAGCCTAAACATCTCATCTGCGGCCAAAATTCTCAACACACTCTACACCCTCGAACCCTACATCGCAGCCAACGGGTAGGGTTTTGGGCAATGTACCTCCTCCTTGTTCACTTCCCCTTTTTGCCACTGTACGTTGTCTGAGAAGACCCCCACCTGAAAAGCCAGAAAGATAGCAACTAAGCCACACACCCTAGGACCCTAAACACTGCGTCCTTCACCAGGCAAACATGAACACACGCACAAAGAAAAAGTACCCTAAACCCTATATCTATATCCCTCAACCCCTAAACCCCTAAACCCTAAACCCCTCAACCCCTTGAAGCCTCTTCAGGACATACCGCACGAGGTGCTGAAGACCCAGCGGAAGCGCTTCGCGGTGACGCTTTGGCTCGCCGGGCCAGCCGGGCCAGGGGATCAACCCGAGGGCCACCACACCAGCACCTGATAGTATTGCTAGACTTATACTAGATAATAATAGTATAGCTTATTATAGTATACTATAGTGGTATAATATATATATATATAGATAGACACACACGCACCAGCACCTGACAGTATTTTAGATTGCAGTATGTATATAATTGTCTGGTATTCTTACATCGTCGGGTATATGATGACTCTAGTAGAATATATATTGTGTTTTCAGCGGTTGTGCAGGGGGGTGCTTAGTTTGTGATTATAGGATCCATTCAGATTTGCAGAAGGGGTCTTATGAGGGTTTATGGCGCATTGTAGAGTTTATAGTTTCGGTGGGTTCCACGATTTAGGGCACTAGGCTTCTTCTAAGTCCGAGTGTTGCCTACAGCAGCTGGATACGGGCTTGGTTGCCTGGAACTAATGCGTTACGATTTCCAGAAAGCTTTGCACGTCAAAGGTAAGTCTATTGAAGCTGTTCAGAAGCAATCTGGCGGAGAACAATGTTGCGACGGCAGGATTCATGTTGGTGGGTGCAGATGCGGAATGTTGATGATGGCTTGCAACATGGAAAAACATTACCAAAACCCTGAAGGTTGAATCTGTCACAGACGCATGTTGGTCTTCGATCTCTCGAAGATGCCCTGCACATAAGTAGGTTCCCTTGTAGTACTTTTGGGCTCCTTATTAAGAATCAAGTAGTAAGAAAAAGGGTACCCTCATTATGCACGAGCTACTGGGAAACTCACCCAGTGAGGAGGGGGCCGAAACTGACTCTGATAAGTGTAACATGGCCCCCTTAAGGGTTTCAGGGTTTATGGTTTACCCTTCCCTCATCCCCCCGGAGGCTTCAGGGTTTAGGGGTTTAGTATGGGTCAGAATAGGATGCTCGGATGCTTGTATCAGCATCCTTCAGCCAAGCAGTGTGTGAATCATGGGTCTATAATAACTTCGAGCTAGCGAGCTGCTGTCGTGGCCCTAGATAGCCTTGCAGCCGCCGGAGCTGAAACACTCAGCCCCGCCACTTGCACAGTGTGTGCAGCTTCCGGTGTCATTGCAAATCCGAAACTCGAACCCCTGTTTATCTGAAAGGGCAGCCTAATCCCTGAAACATATCTTAGTGAAGGTTTGCTGTAATGGCTACTGTTGGCAGGCCGTTTGCTGAACCCTCAACCCTGAATCGCTGAAGGCTTTGTTTTTTCAGTTTTGGGGGTCAGGAGCTTAGGATCTAGGATACAAAAACCCCCAAATACACCTTAAGTTGAAAAGGGTTTTAAGATTTCTAAAGCACGTCTGAAGACCTTCCGACGGACACCGTGTGCCCGCTGCGTAGCCAGCACCAGACCTGCGAGTCGCCAAAGAAACCTGTGACTTGCGATCGGAAAATGGGGGGGCCTGTACATAGTAATGTATGTTTTTTACATCGATGTAAAACAAACATACATTACTATGTACAGCCTCTAGGATTTGGCCGGTGTTCATGGGTTTAAGGGGTTTGGAGAATTTCGGTTGGGATTTAGGGGCTTCTAGGGTTTGAAGGATTTAGGGTTTAGGGGTTTAGGGATTTAGGATTTAGAGTTTATAGGGTTTAAGGATTTAGGGTTTGTAGGGTTAAGGGGGTTTAAGGGGTTTTGGGAGTTGGGTTAGGATTTAGGGTTTGCAGGGTTAGAGGAGTGTGAGGGGTTTAGGGATTTAGGATTTTAGGGTGGACAGGGTGGACAGGGTGGACGGGTTTCCAGGTTCGGGTTTTAGGGTCTAGAGGTTCAGGATGGTTTAGGTTTAGGATTTGGGCTTTTAGGTTATTAGGGGCTTTAGGGTCACAGTTTTTGCTAGGGCTTTGCAGTTTGCAGGGTGAAGCGATATGGTCCCTTGATTAAATGAGGCACCCTTGCATTGAGGGCCTTGCTTAAATTTTTCAAAGGGAGGACAAGGGCTGAACTTTAGCAGATTTTGTGAAACGTGGCTAAAACCCTCGTGGAACCTCAGGAAGACCAATGCATTCCGTCCCAGGGCCCCAAGCCCGCGACACCCTACTCCCCGAAGCTCCCTTGTGCTAGGACCGACGGGGATGAAGTTAGGGTTTAGGGTTTAGGGTTCGGGAGACCCGGATCTATTCCTGCTCTCTGAGGCCTCCTTGGTAAAGTCGAACTCAGGCTCCTAACAAACCCCGCACCGGAGGCGAGATGCTCAAGGGCACCAGGGCGACCTACGGCCTAGAGCCACGGTGCGTGGAGGCGGGGCCTTAAAGAGAAGGAGTGAGGGCTTGGGGTTTGCCTTGATGGTTCGGGATTCTATAATATGATTCCGAGGTTCGGTAGGTGTTTATCGGGAATCTCGTGTTTTTTGCTTCATGGTTTTGGAAGCTTCAGGGTAGCTATGCAAGAGAAGAGCGTTCTGCGCCTGGACGAAAACTCAGGCTCAAGGGTGGAGGGTTAGGATTCCCCCCACCAGCTATAGGCGGTTTAGGAGTCGGGGGTCTCCAAACAGTTTAGAGGCGCTAGGTCGTGCTGCAAACTGTTTCCGAAGTTTGCTCTAGACTTCGCAACTTTTGCCCGAACCTCCAGATCCTAAAACGCCCTAAACCCTAAACCGTCAGGTCCTTTATGGCTTTTATGGCTTTGGAGAGATTTCACATTGTTTTTTAGCGTCTCACAGGGTTTGGGTTTAGGATTTAGGGTTTAGGGTTTATAGGGAATACTGGAATACCAGTACCGCGAGTACCTGTGCTTAGGCTCTACGATTAGAGGACTAGGCAAACCCATGAAAGAATAACATGTCAGGGTTCGGGTATGGGGTAAATTGAAGGCGATATGTGGGGATGAGTAGCTTTTTCGTTTGCAGCCGAATGATTTGCAATGTTTTTCCTGAAGGTTCCCTACTACGTTTATAGCACAAAGCCCTCGGAGCAGTAGTCGATTTGTTCAGGACTTTATACGCACTTCACCCTTCAATCGGGACCAAAGCCCGAGATCAGTTGACAAGTTCGCAGTTTGCTTGGCATTGAAGTCCTAAACCCTAAACCCTTAAACCCCAAACCCTTAAACCCTAAACCCCTAAACCCCTAGAGCCCTAAACCCTAAGCCCTAAACCCTAAACCCCTAAACCCCTAGAGCCCTAAGCCCTACACCCTAAACCCTAAACCCCTAAACCCCTAAACCCCTACACCCTAATCCCAAACCTATTCGGCGACTGCAGAGCGAGTTTCCGAAAGCCAGGGGTACCCTTAGGGTACCTTGAAAGGGTTACTTTAAGGGTTCTTTTAGGGTTCCTTTAAAGGGCTCTATAAGGGTTTAGAGATTCAGAAAATAAGGGGGGTACCTTATTTTGGGGGTCTTTATAACCAAATCCTATTATTTAGGGTACTGTATTGGGGTCCCCTACTTTCGGAAACTCCCAAATTCCAAAACCCTGAATTAAGGCCCTAAGCCCCCGAAACCCTAAATCCTAAGCCACCAACCCCCCAAAACCGAAGACCCTCAACGCAAATGTGCTACCCCCGAAACTCCCCAAAAAGTCAAGACACTGCAGCTTTGCAGCCGAAGTTTCAGCAAACTTTCCAAGATTTCTGAGGGTTTAGGGTTTGGGGTTATATGGTTTCAGGTTTAGGGTTTAGGATAAATAGGTTTTGGGTTTTGGGTTTAGGGTCTAAAGTTGAAGCTCTCTGTCAGAAACCCCGTAGTATAAGAGGGTTTCCGAAAATAGGGGACCCTAATATAGTACCCTAAATAGTAGGATCCTTATTATAAGGACCCCCAAATACGGTACCCCTAATTTTCGGAAACTCCCATATAAACTCGTATGTGACTACAACCCTATGACCGAAACCCTGCAAGGCGACGATGCTTTGTCATGAGCATGGAGAGTAGCGGTGCTCATACGATCCATTAAGCTTTCTGCTTATGACGCAAAACTCTATTCTAACCGTCGCGGCCCCCCAAACACACTCCTACCTTCAAAAACCGTGAAATCGGCACCTTAATACCCTAAACCCTAAACCCTAAACCCTATAGTGCTAGCAGCCCTTATCGGAAGTCCTTCAAAAACCGTGAAATCGGCACCTTAAAGGGACCTTAAGGCTCTAGGAACTTCATGATTTCACCCTTTAAAGAAACCCTCAGGAACCCTAGTATAGTACATTTAAACGAAGCCTAAAGCACCCTTTTATAGCACCTTCGAGGAGCCAAACATCAAACCGGGCCAGGTGACAGCGCAAGTGACAAACCCAGAAGAAAAGGTGCTCAAAAAGGCCAGCTTGCAAGAGAGAGGGTTGAGGGTTTAGGGTCTTAGGGTTTTGGGCTGCTTGCAAGAGAGGGGGTTTAGGATTGAGGGAAGTTTACGGCTGATTTACGAAATCACCACTAGGCTAAAGTGGGGTGTGATACTCACGGCGTATATGTTCATGTAGACGATCAGTAGTTAGTCTTCTTGTCACGACCCGTAACAAGTATATGTACATACAGGTATATTTGCACATGTATGTATGCAAGTACGTAAGTATATAAAAGACGTATGTATGTAAGTATGCATGTGCGTATGTATCTATGTAGGTATGTAGGTATGTATGTATGTATGTACGTAGCTGCCGTAGCTATGCAAGCATGTGAGCATGGTCGTCTGCATGTGGTTAGGTAAAGTCAAGTTAAGTTAAATAAAGCAATGTAACGTAACGTAATGCATTGCAAAGCAATTATTGTATGTGCATATGTAAGCATTATGGGTGGCACTGGAAGTCTACTCCTGAGGGTTCCTGGACCTCGAGCCTATCAGGGTTTAGGATGTGTGGCTTATAGCTGAGGGGTCAGGAATTTGGGTTAAGGCTTGGCTTAAAATGTTCTTTCGGAGCTTCTGGGCATAGACATAAGCATGTGGACAAGCATCACGCAACAAAGGACCCATGTTTCTCAAGCCTTGAGGACCGGACCTGTCGTGGCCGTAGTTTCAATGAGCGACTTGCGCCGTACACCACCTGTTGCAGCATGTTCAAACAGAAAGACGACTTAGGGTTCGGGGTTTATATAGTTTATAGTATGCAAGCTTTCAGTGCAGCCTAGTTGCCGCAGTACAAAGCGTCGGGAGAGCACCGGACCCCCACCACCCAAGTCGCGCCTCCATTCAACAGTGTGAGAAGGCCGGTGTTTTCGGGAAGGTGAACAACATCGAGGACTGCACTTAGGTGTGACTTGGGCTTCTGTGCATGGCCAGGGAAGGTGCAGGAACGACACGCTGCTTCAGACCTGCTTTTTTTGCCCTTTGTCAGAGAACCTCATTCTTGTCTGTCATGTATGTCTGTCCTTGTGTATGTAGGTCTGTATGTATGTACATATGTATGTGCGCAACTGTGTTTGTATGTGCGCTCGTTTTCCCAGTTGATTCATGGTCCAGGTGCTGCCGTCAAAGTCCCTAGCAAGCATGGATCTACGTTTGGGGTTCGGAAAACTGGTAATCGTATTTCCTCATGGTTCCCGCCAATGCAAGACTGCAGCCTCAGCCGAAGAAGTCGCCCTCACATGGAAACCATACAAGCTCATGCGCCGATTGTCCTGCGATGTGATGAAATGGGCGTGGAGTTTAGGGCGAAGGGTGCAGGGCCTAGGGTTTAGTGGCGTTTGGTTTAGGGGTTCGAGCCTCTTCTCGGCTCACTTTGGAGTGAACGTATGGGTTTCCTGGCTTCCGGGTCCGGGCCCCTATAAGACCAAGACCTGTCGAGCCCTGGACCCTTTACCCCCTAAACCCCGAAAACCCCAAACCCTAAACCCTATCCCCGGAACCCTGAACCCTAAACCCCTAAACCCTGAACCCGGAACCCTAAACCCTAAACCCTAAACCCGGAACCCTAAACCCCTGAACCCTAAGCCCTAAACCCTCTTCGTTTATCCGAAGCAACACCGAAAATTACAGGTAGCTTCGGGTTCTGACCCCGTGAACCCCTAAGACCCAACACCCCGCGAAAACCCTAAGCCCTTGAGAGCATGAGCTCTGCTAAAGGATCCTAAGTACCTATCTGGGGGGGATACTTACCCAAATCATAACAGTATTTCCTGATATCGAAACCCCACTTTCTATTATATCGGTGAGGACCCTCACGGCTACATCCTGTAGAAACCTTGAGCCCGAAGGCAAACATCACACAGCCCTTAAGCATCTGTAAAGCCTAGGCTCCCACCCCCTTCAAATCCGAAACCCTAAACCCTAAACCCTAAACCGAAACCGACTTGAAACCTTGAGCGAAACAGCACAGCAGATTCGATTTCAACCCAATATCACATACTGGCCGTAAACACCTCTGTAAAACAAAAAACACTCACACCCTTTAGGGTGACATTTTGGCTTGGGCTTTCTTTCATAGAGGAGCAGACCTCTGTCCTAGCGAATGCCATGGACGGTGCGCCGGAGCCTGTGGACATCATATATAGGGTTTCATATATATTTTTAGGGTTTAGGGGTATTGTATAAACGTCGGGATGATAAATAATGGTACTTATACCATACTATCCCCGCAAGAGCCTCCTCTAACTGTAGAGGCCTTTATATTACTGCGGAGAGCTTATTGTCCAAGAGAAGCCCAATATACTACGATTGATGGACGAAATCCTGCATGACCTTAAGGACTCTAAACTATGGGAATTTCGGTATATTCCTTATTATGGGTCATGCAGGATTTTGTCCATCAGCCGTAGTATGATCATGGACTTCGGCCCCGACAGGCATGGATTCCATGGGAGTAGTATGCAATGGACCTTCCTGGTGCAAGCGAAGATTCTGAGTTCAGTTTAAGCTTCCGGCTTGGGGCTGAAGGTCTAGGGTTTAATTAAGGTTAAATGGGGGTTTCCGAAAATAGGGGACCCTGATATACCACCTTAATTAGTAGGATCCTTATGATAAGGACCCCCAAATAAGGTACCCCAAATTTTCGGAAACTCCCAAATGCGTAAAGTTTGGAGTTTACGGTTTTGGCGATGGTTCCAGCCTCGGGCTTGAAGATTTGTGGGTTTGGGTTTTAGAGATTAGGGAGGGTTGTAGTTTGTGGCGGTTTAGGGTTTAGGGTACGGTTTAGGGTTTAGGGTTTAGGGCTCGTGTTTAGGGCGGGGGATGTCCAGGACCTTGTATTCCTGCGCGGTTTGAGATATTTTGGGTTCCGTGTTCAGGGCTTGCATATAAGGTGCAGGGCTTGTGAGGTTGGGGTCTTGGGCCCTGGGTTTTACATAAACGTTAGTTGTTATAGGGTGTAGGACGTAGGTCTTGGGTCTGGGTTTGTGGGGTGGGGGTAGTGGTATGATGTAAAGTTTACAGGCTACGGTCCGGTATGGCCTCAGGGGCTTTGGTCTATATTAGTGTAGCTCTCCAGGCATCCACTACGACGCGAAGTGAGAATCTAATTTCCAGGAAAGATCCAGACTTCATCACAATTCCTCTTGCGACAGAAACGTAGTTTTTGCTTCCGCTGTTTCGAGGTCGGGTATGTAGATATGACAGACCCGCCTAGGCGCGCTGCGTGCCTAATATCGGGCCCTGAATAATTCATAATACTTTTCACCAGCCCTGAAAAATGTAGTCATACTGCAAATCCACCCCAAACCCCCGTCTGCTTGTGAAGGCCCCTTATATTGGATGTGTTTGCGCTGTGCAATGTCCCAATACTGGGCCCTCTTTCTCTTTTCGTGAGTCTAAACTCGCGACTCTGATTGCCGGCGTAGTCAGAGCACCCTGCTACCCAAATATCTACAACCCATTAAGACCCCAAATCCATAATCAAGATCCTCAGCAGCGTTACACAGTCGTCAGGCATCGGCCCCCAAACTGCCGCAGGCAGCGGCGCTGGAGTGGAGGAGTGGGTGTCAATGCCTCCCGAAGTGTTGCCGGAAGAAGTCATGAACCGGCTGGAGAAAGCGATGGCGGAGTGGCAAGGCCCGCTAATGCGTGGCCCTGTTGTTTCTTGGTCCAGGGTTCCTTATTCGCGAATGCCATGAGCCTTTCCACGCCTGAGCTTTGGGATGCGATTCTGCAGTCCCAAAAGCATCCGAGCAATTACAACACCGCGATCATTCAAGGCCTGAACTGCCATTGTGCCTTGGCAGGATAGCGACTGATTTGTGCAGGCAGGCCTGAACATGCTATGATGCGTCATCGGGAAACTGGCTTCCGTGAGAAGGGCGGTGTGCCGCTAAAGATCGGCCAGTGGTTGCGGTCCCAAGCCCCAAAAGCTTAAACCCAAAGTCCTACGCCTAAATCGCAAGCCCTTAAGCCTGAAATCCAAAAGCCCCTTCGAAACTTTGCAAGAGGTCC
Organism: Symbiodinium sp. clade A Y106; assembly: GCA_003297005.1. Taxonomy (NCBI): domain Eukaryota; class Dinophyceae; order Suessiales; family Symbiodiniaceae; genus Symbiodinium; species Symbiodinium sp. clade A. The sequence continues at coordinate 62,355 of BGNK01000379.1, forward strand.
GACAATGGCCAGTTCACTCTCATCGAAGAGATCCCTCCTGGCACTAGTGATGCGCGGAGCCCAGCCGGGGGTTCTCTGGGTCTTTCTGCCCGTGGCCTTACTCATGAAGGAGTCTGCGTAATCAAGAATTGCAAATGGTCTTCAAAACTAAATGATTGCTATACTGTTACCATGGTATATCCCAGGACCTCAGGACCCTGTTCAAATTCGTCAGGCCCCTGTGTTAGGGATGTCAAGCGTTTTTGGTTTTAGGGTTTTTTCAGGCCAAGTAGCTTTGGACTAAGGATTTGGGGGCTGTTGGAATTTTACGGTGAATACTTTAGAACGCCAGGAGATAGCTAAACATGTTATTCTTATTATGATTCTAAATGCGTTTTCCTGTATTGTGGATGTTTGCGATTTAATTTGTGTGGTTTTGCAGGGGGGTCGCGGCCTATCAAATTTTCTGGTTGGGAATCGGGGGCCTCCGGGACCCTGCAACCCTAAATTCTAAGCCAGGACTTCTCTGAGACGGGCTGGGAAAAACGTGGCCCCAAATGGCAGTTTAAGACTTTAAGAATTAGGGTTTAGGTTTAGGGTTTCTGTAGATTTACGGTTTAGGATTTAGGGTTTAGTTTGGGGCATTCAGATTGCTATAATGTTGTGGGGTTTAGAATTCAGAATTTCGTGTAAAGAATCCCCGAACCCTATTTCTGCAAACCAGAGACACCCTAAACCTTGAACCCAATGCTGTTCACGTGGATCTTGTCGGACCGGATACACAAAGAGGCTTGCCCTGTTCAGGGCTTGAAGGCTTGAACAAGGTTGTGAAAGACTCCTTGTTGCATTTACGCTCGGAAGTCTAATCCCGAAACCATGCACCATACGAGCGCGCATATGCGGCCTTAATTTCTGGTAGTGGTATATGACGAGCGATTATACAAACCAAAACCCTCTTACTGTTCACATGTTAAAACCCTTATATAGTTCGTATACAGCACTTCTGGAACCCTATCAAACCCCGTGACACCCTTGTAGGACACTGTAAAACCCTTGTAGAACCCGTATAGAACCCTATAAGACCTTACAGAACGCTGATAGAAGCCTATACAATCCTATAAAACTTTCTGCAACCATGATAGAACTATGCAACCTTCATAGAACCTTTCAGCTGCAGGTAGTCTTTCGGTTCGTCGCAGCATTGCCAAAGCGCAGCGCTCGGATGTCCTGGCAAAACACTATAAACTGTAAACATTATGCGACTCTAGTAGAAAAGGATTGGAAAAGCACCAAAAAATTAGTTTAAGGTTTGGGATTTCCTAACCATATGTAGACCCTCACAGACCTTGACCAAATCTCAAAGGTTTGCCGAGCTTCTGGGTCGTGGGAGTACTCGAAACTGGGGCACCGGTATTACGGACCCCCGAAGCACCACAACCAGTGTCGTCAGGAGCCTGAAAGCTCGTTTGGCTTTCTTAGAAGATCGGCAGTCTGCCGTTTCCTAGCAGGATCATGTGCTCAGTTCGCCAAAATCCAACTCTCGAGTTCTTCACGGCTCAGTATTATTCATGATTCTTCTGACAGCTCTAACTAACATTTTCCTAGGCTTTTCGGGGAGGACAGCCGTTAATTCTAGATGCTTTTGTCCTGGGGTGCAAGCTACCCCGAGCCTCTCAGTCTTTCGCCCAAAGCCTTAGAGACTCCAGTGCCCCCGAAAAGGAGTCTTTATGACGGATCTCTATCACAGTTTACGGAATGTTCCGTAGTTTATGGGTTTTGGAGTCCCTCAGTCGTGGATGTTTAAGATGCGTCGACGTATTTAAAGGGTCTGAGGGTCAGAGGTTGCAAAAGCCCCCTACGAAAGTATACTATAACCTGCTTGTTCTGAGAATCGGTAAACCCAATCCCTGGCCGCTGTAGGCCCTACCCTATTCCCTGGCCGCCCGCGCCCCATTTTCGATTTTGTTGTGGTAGCTGCTTACCGCACAGCCTAAACCCCTCAGCCCTTCCCAGAACCACAGACACACCGGCAGGGGAGAAAAAACTTCTCGTATGCCGGCAGTTGTCTGAAACTGGAAGTCGAAGGCCAAGAATCGTCCTTGAACCCTAAACCCGCCTGTAGAAGTTTCTCAAGGCTCGGAAAATGAGGGACCCATTTCCTGATAGGCCGATTTACGTCAACGGCTTTCATATTTAGGTAGTTAGAGAACTTAAGGGGGGACATCAAACAGAGGTCTACATTAAAGCACACACCCTCCAAAGCCCGAACAGCGCAGATCAATTCCTTCATGAAGCCGCCTCAACAAAGAGCCCATGAGCTTTCAGAAGACCTTAAACCCTAAACCCTTGAACCCTAAAACCTAAACCCATGAGGTTTCAGAAGACTCCATCCAACGTCCCAGGAAGTACAACAACGGGCCCCTCCCCAACCTCGAGTTTTTCCAGTGCTCCGGCCATGACAAAGTAGTGCAGTGTGGGGGTGTCTGCTCGGGTTCGGGTTCCATAGCTATAGGCTATAGCTGTAGCAGTAGCAGTAGTAGTAGTAGTAGGAGTAGGAGCAGGAGCAGGAGCGGGAGTAGGAGTAGGAGTAGGAGTAGGAGTAGGAGCAGGAGCAGGAGCAGTAGGAGTAGGAGCCGGAGTAGGAGTAGGGGTAGGAGTAGGAGTAGGAGTAGGGGTACGGGTAGGAGTAGGAGTGGGAGTGGCAGTAGCAGTAGCAGTAGCAGCAGGCCTGAATCCAGAGAACTTTCATAAAACCCTTAAAACAGTGCTGACCTAGCGGAGCTTCACTTTGGAATATCAACGGCAAAGAACCGGTTTGATGGTTAGTGTGTGTATCATCTCTTGCCTGGGACCCTGTTGCAATGACCTTATAGTAGCGCTTAACCTTAAACCCTAAATTACTAAACCCTAAACCCTGAATCCCGAAACCGAAATTCATCGAAGCCTTAGTGTCCCTCTAAGCTTGAAGCCCGCCTTTCGTCAGAAGGCCGAGGGTTGAGAGCTTTGGGGTCGAGGCTGTCGGCTAAACGGCTAAACCCAAAACCCTAACCCCAGACCCCGTCACCGTCTTAGCCCGGAACATCCCCCCACCCTAAACCCAACCAGGAAATTTGAAGCCCTTTTCACTCACCCTAAACCCTAAGCCCCTCGCAGTATGATTTCATTTTTACTCACCCTCTGACGATGCCCGCTGCAGCAAACTCCTGGTTTGGAGTTTAAGTCCCAAGGCTTGCTGTCGTTGTAGTTCTTTAAGGTCAGGGTTTAGGGTTCAGGTTTTAGGGGTTTAGGGTTTAGGGTTTAGAGTTTAGGGTTTAGGGTTTAGGCAGCAGCTAGACATGCAGTTCTTGAGATCTTTAGGTGGCGAATCACCAGTGTTACGTTACGTTTCTTCTGCAACCTGATCTTACTGGAGAGACCCTGGGCCCCAAAGCATGACCGCCACGAGACGGCAATCATGGAATGCCAAAACGCGTTCTAGCTGACTTTGGAGACAGTAGGTTTTCGGGCACTCGTAACGAGATGACATCAGCGAGCCTCATACCAACCCCAGCATCTTAATGGCTCCTTTGTTGTAGACGAAGGCCACTGAGGAGTTTCAAAACATGAGGGACCCTAATGGAATCACTACAAGTACCAGAGGGTTTATATAGGGTTTAGGGATCGTTAGGCTTTTGGTTCTGAGTATAAGTACTTTTAGGGCTTATTTATAGGGGTTGTATAATTGCCCTTAAGACGACCCCGGCAGAAACACGTCCCTCAGTGTGGGTGCAGCTTGAGAGACATCTTCCTCTAGAACCCTTTAAAGACCCCGTATAGAACACCCTCATAATTCAAGACTCCTACTTTTCTGAAATGCTGACTGTTGGCTTTACAAGAAACTCGCCGAGCAAGGCTTAAGGCGAGCTGGTATCCGGGTGCTGCCGGGACCCCAGTTTGACGAGTTTAGGGTTGTTAGTGTTGGCGCGTTAAAGTTTAGGGCCAATGTTTTGTGTTGCTGAGGTCTTATAGGATTTTATCATCAGTGCCGATGTTGCGTTCGAGATAACGAGGGGGGGAAGGAACCTCTGGAGAGCTCAACATGGTCTTGACTAATTCTGGCTGGCAGAGATACACGGTAAGGCCTGAACCCGGTTGAAGAAAGTGACGAAGAAGTCATCAGGCGCAGGCATACATGCAAACCTGCATACCTCCAGTGCAAACATACTTGGGATGAAGATGGGTAGCGGGTGGCATTCAGGATGCCTTATGGAAGGACTTCTATGTGGAAATCCCCCAGCTGCTTTCATATCACCTTCGAAGCCGTTTGAAGGGAATCAATTGGAGGGGGGTCTCAAGGTTATAGTTAGGGTTTAGGACTTAGGATCCTTAGGGTTTACGACTTAGGATCCTTAGGGTTTAGGACTTAGGATCCTTAGGGTTTAGGACTTAGGATCCTTAGGGTTTAGGACTTAGGATCCTTAGGGTTTAGGACTTAGGACCCTTAGGGTTTAGGACTTAGGATCCTTAGGGTTTAGGACTTAGGACCCTTAGGGTTTAGGACTTAGGATCCTTAGGGTTTAGGACTTAGGATCCTTAGGGTTTAGGACTTCGGATCCTTAGGGTTTAGGACTTAGGATCCTTAGGGTTTAGACTTACTTATGCTTTTCTGGAGCCGGGCTTCTCCGATATCTTCAGGGTTTCGGGGCTGCTGGCATTTGGGGGCTAGAGGTCTATAAGGCTATAAGGGGTAGTAGCATGGTGTGGTTTAGAGCCTACGGAGAAGAAGGTTGGACCTTTCGCAGCCCCTTGGATCCTTGTGAGTCAAACCGAAAGCCCTCAAAGCAAGACCTGAACTTTAACACCAACTTAGCAAAAACAGCGGAGGCTAAAGCCTACGGTTACGCCCTGAAGTCTTAGCCCCAAAGAGTCCTGAGCATGTTAATGATAAATTTCTTCTGTAACTTTTTGTCAAACCCTAGAAACATTTTGGAGATATATGTTTATTTAATCCTAAGGCAAGAGCCCCGCATGCCTTTTCCCAGGTTCGATGGCAGCCCCTCAGCGAGTGCGACTTGAACCCCACTGCCGACGGCTGCTGGGCGCCCCAGTGCGGGGCGTGATGCCTCTCGTTTATTGCTTCCGGAACAGATGTTTAATATAATAGGGACCTAAATAATTACCTATACTATTTTGGGGGTTCCTTATTATATTCATAGTATAATGGGCCCCAAATCCTTATTCTAATTATTGAGGCCCTTAGTACTCTTATAGTACCCCTATAGTATCCCTTAAAGGACCCCTTTGAAGGAACCATATTCTAGTTGTCAAGGCCCTGGTATTGGATGTTTAAGGTGGTTTACAGGAGAAGGAAGTCTCTGGGGCCGGCCTGGGGTCGAGTTTTATAGGGTTTAGGAAGGGTTGAGCTTTTAAGGGTCGGGAGTTTTTTCGAAAAAGCACCCACGGTTTCTAGGGTTTAGGAAGGTAGAGCTTTTAAGGTTTAGGATTTTCAGGGCTTAGGGTTGAGGATCTTGGCTGAGGGGTCGGGGGGGCTGGAGCAAGGATGGTCATCAGNGGGGGGGGAGGGTCCGGCAAACCCGCAACTTAAAACCCAATAACCTAAACCCTCTAAACCCTAAGTCCTCTACACCCGTAGCCTTATCGGTCTATTGCCGACGCAGGGTGTGCTTCTCGGGTGGCCAGTTCGCCAGTGATGTTTTTGGTTAATACACCATAAAAGCCCATAACACCCCGATAAGGGACTGCAAAACCTTATAGCAGCCATGTTACTCTACTCTAAAAAAGCCTGAGCCCTAAGTCCTCTTATGTCGATGCTTGTTTAGTAGCACTGGAGTTATTAGGACTTAAAAGCCATGCTTCCAGCCGCACACCCTTAAGTTTAAGATCTAATAGCTTTGCTAACCGAGCAACCTGGGCTCCGTGGCATCCAGGCGAGGAGGCAGAGCGCTTTTGCAAGAACTGCCAGAACAACCTGAGTGCGGATGGAAAGCCCATCTACTCATAAGTTTCAGGCCCTAATAACTAGAATAGAGCCTTATGCCTGAACCCCTAAGTTTCGGACGAGTTTCAGGTTGTTTGGCTGGGATGATATGTAGGTTATGTAGGGGCCTAATGACTAGAATACCGTTTGGGGTGTATTATAGTCTTTGCGCCAAACAAATTGTATACTGCGAAGCCCAAGAATGTATTCGGGGTTTGGTTTGGGACTTAGAGACGGGGCTGTTTCAGGACCGTTTGTAGTCCGCCTGCTATGATGCCCTGCTGCATGTGTTGGCCAGTAGTTGCCACTTTTGCCATGACTAAGATTGTCAATTTGCATCAGAGTTTGCTTGTTTTAGTTAGTGTTCCTTCTTCACCCGAAACCCTCACCCATAAACCCAAAACCCTACACCCTAAAACCCTGAAGCCATAAGCTAAGCCCTAAGCCCTAAGACCCTTAACCCTCAACCTTACAAATCCTAATCAATAAACACTGATCCCTTATGCGGTCATTGCGATGAGTTCTTCAGCGACTTGTCATCTATTCTAGATTCGCAGATTACATCCCCGTAGGCAGGGAGCTCTGCCCATCCATCTCTGATAGGGCTTAGGGGTAATCCCCTAAAGTGTACACGTAGATCCTAAACAATAAGCTGTAACCCTGAACAGCCTAAGTCCTAAACACTAAACCAAGACGGTTTAGGAGTTAGGGCAGCTGAGGTTTAGGAGTTATTAGGGCAGCCGAGGTTTAGGAGATAGAGGTTTTGGGGTTTACGCTGGGCTTTAGGGCTTAGGGTTGGGTTTGCTGTCTATCCGGCTATCATGTGTTTGTGATTATGTCGGGCCAAAGTACGAATGTATGTGTACGAACGGATGAACAGAAGGATAGATAGATGTTCAAAACCCTAAACCCTCATTCGTGGCTGGAGTTAGGACCTTTGGTTCAATTTTTGCTTCACTGGCACATGCCCAGTCAGCCAACACAGCAGTGGTTTTCACCTTCTTAGCAATTTTCACCAAGTTTTCGTGGCACCTGCACAAAGCGCCCCCTCCACTGCATACAGAGACTGACTGTGCTGGATCGGACGGACTCGCTCTGTCGCTCCTGTCAGTACTATCGCCGAAAAGCCCGCAAGCCTCAAAAGGCGAGCTTACGAGCCCCAGGCTAGGGATACCTAGGTAGACTAGAGGAATCGGTAGACAGATAAAGAGTTACAGTTGCATACTCATACAGAATCCTTTACTTGTGTGGTGTGCTGTACATCAATGCCAGAAGCGTTAAATCTCGGAAGTCAGTATTTTCCGAGGGAGTCCGTCAATCGGAGAGGCATGCTCGCCCGGCAAAAGCCACAAGACATTGAGGACGAAGCCTTTGAGGCCCGCGCCCTACCGCACAGTCCTAAACTTGCATTCGATACTGCAGTATGGCTGAAGCCTTAAGCACCCCGTTTCTTCTCAATCCTGCACCTAAGTTGCACGAAGCCCTGTCAACACATCCAAACGGTACTCATCCGGAGCGTAATCTTGCCCCGAAGATCCTTGATTTGGGTTTTTCGGTTTCGGCTCTTAGGGTTGACGGTTTTAGAATATGCAGGATTGTGGGATTTAGGCTTGACCCAGACTTACCACGCCATGTCTTAGGAACCAACGATCTGGATGACTGCTCGCAGCCAGAACAAGGCTACTCCATAATGAAGGAATGCAGCTTGGTCTATATATTATAATATAGTCGGTGTAGGCCCATATAGGCCTTAAGCCCTCAAGCCTCATTTCCAATCCCTAGTTATGTTTACTGAGCAAGCCTAGAAACATGATCACTCGCCCCTCGGCCTAAGCTTTGCCTTTTCAAAGACCGGCACCCAAGCCACCATGAATGCAAAAGGGGGGCTGGAGTGTTTTGTACTCGTAATACCATGCCCGTATCGCCCCTATAGTACGTAGATGATGACATACCCCAAGAGAACCTCTTCTTGTCCTTAAGGCCCCGACATGAGATCCTAAATCCGATCGCCTCATGGCCGTTGGCCGCAGTCCGAGCTTATGACGAGGCTGGCTGGTGGGGAACTTTAGAATCACTATTTGAATCCTACACGAAACCCTAAAAGCCCTAAACCGGCCCCGGATCCTCATGGGGTTAGGGTTCAGTTCGCGGCATGCGAGAGCTTTGTTAGCCTCCCTCGCCGAGCATGGCAAGTCGTCCTCATCGAATCGAGGTTTAGGGTTTAGGGTTTAGGGCTTTTAGGGTTTAGGGTTTAGGGTTTAGGGTTTAGGGTGTATATGACATAGCCATAGACTCAGGCCTTATACGAAAGTCCTAAACCTCAAGACCAAAACGAGCCAAAGCCGTAGAAACTAGAATACCAGACCTGTAGTCTAAAGCCCATAAATCCTTATCAAAGGCTTAAGCCCAAAGCCCTCAAACATCCTTCAAGCTTCCAAAATCCCATAAATCCCCAAAGCCCTCACCCAAAAAGCGCCACAAACCTCTAGAGCTTTAAAGGCTCGGATTTGGAGGTTTCGGGCTTCAAGCCCTGAAAGCAGGCTTCTGGGTAAGATTACCTCGGGCGGGGCTTGCTTGAAGGGACCAGCCGGATGCGTTACAATCATTACTTATACTAGTTTAAGGGTTCCTTTAAAGGGATCCTTAAAGGAGTCTGTAAGGGATACTATAAGGGTACTGTGATATAGGGGCATAAATAATTACCAACACTATGTTGGGGGGGTTCCTTATTATAAGTATGGTATCATGTGCCCCAAAATCCTATTCTAATTAAGAAGGCCCCTATATTCAGCTAGAAAGCATCTTGAAGCAGCGTACCAGTTGGCGTCTTCGAGCACGATGAGCAAGCCGTGTCAACTGGGATGCTGCCTTCGATGGCTACCTCAACGTCTACCAAGGAGATCTCTTCGAGCTCTGGCCACGCGCTCTTGATTAAACACCTCCCCTACGCACACAGCCATTGCACGTCGTGGGATGGCAGTCTCCTGCTCTTTCATGATCCTCTGTGGTCCACCAAGAAGCCTTCAGCGTTGATAACAATCTCCTGAACTCATCACTTCTGCTGCAAGACATCCTCGTGTGTCGTGCATCGTTGTTAGATCGCAGAGGCATGCGGAGCAGCTACATCGCAGACTCAAGTGGACATCCGTTGTTGATGCTAGCACCCCTTCTAGGAGATTCGACTTCTACCTTGCTCCGCACGTGTGGCGAGAGCAGCGAACATCGCTGGTTTGGTTACATATGCCAAACATGGAGTCAAATCCTCTTTTCTGTGGGGTTTAGGGTTTAGGTTTCCAGTATTCTCATACACCCTCAGGGGTTCTTTTTTGGCATGCCCTGTCTGTGTTGGGGTGCCTAATCCGTAAGGCTGCCTAATCCGTAAGGCTGTACCTGCTTGAGAAAACAGCCTTAGTTGGTTCTCCAATATCCAATCCAACCCTGATAAACTATTTTGGTTGGTATTCGGGTGCAGCAGTATTTTAAAATATATCAGACCTTTCATTTCGTTGGGTCATTAGGCGTGTGAGAGCATATTGTAGGCAATATGTCGCTGTGTACTTACATCAGCTTTAATTAGTATCATCATCCCGAAACCCTAGTGTATACGGTAATGGCCACCGTCTGAGTTTTGTACACACGCTAGAATTGGGTTTACAGAGATGCTACCGAACGCAGATAAACCCTGAACCCCCAAATCTGTTAAATCGTGTAAGGAAGAAGAAAAACCGAACACAGAAACAACCCTCAGGCCTTAAAGCCTTTAAACCCTCACCGCCCAGAACTCCCTAACCCTAAACCCTTAGACACCTAACACCCGTGATACTGCCGCGCCCGATCTCTGGGAAATAGCGCCTTGCTTCTTCCGGGAGGCTCCCACCGAAGCCGGGTCGCCCTTGCTTCGCAAGCGCTCTTGCCTTGTTCTTCTGTGTTTGGGGTATAGGTTCAAGGGCTTTAAGGTTTGGCCCTGAACCCCAAACACTCTATCGGAGTGAAGTTGTTTTCTTTAACCCGAGGTTTCGGCTTTAACTAGCTCTTTGGGTGTTGCCCTGGTTGCTGCTGGGCCCTCAGTGAACCCTGCCGCCGTTTTGGTTCTACTGTACTTCTGCGGACACGCCATGTTTGTAATGATGCCTATGTGTGCGTATATATATATATATATATACACATACGTATACATGTGCACGTCAAACTGTGGAAAGGGATCCGTTCATGTGGGCGCTAAACTCAAAAATCCCTAACCTGAAAAATCGGTCATTGACAAGCAGGAGCCCTAAAGCCTTAAAACCTTCAATCCCTCGCGCCCTAGAGCTTCCCGAAGACTTCTACAAACCTAAAGCCGTGAAGCCCGAAAGTCTTAATCCCTACTTGCACCCCTAAGAGAAACATAGAGAAACCCTGAAAGGAACCATATTATTTACTATAGATCCCTATTATGGTAATTTAAATTACATTCCTTATATAGCAAGGACCCGGTCGTAAGAGGAACCCTCAAAGGAGCCGTCCAACGGCCAGGTGAGCCCACAGCCCTGCGACGATCTACGCCCGCAGCCTTGTCTGCGCAGCCGCGACCCAAAGGAGGTCCACCATCGCGTGCTTGGGGTTCAGGCAAGGTTTAGGGAAAGTCCGTGCACCTCAGACCCTTGACTTTGTCCAAGTGCGCTTGGCTTTTGGGGCATTATGTAGGGTTGTTGCCCTGCATAGATGGTTTTCGCACAAGTTCGGGTTCACGTACAACCCACTCGCAGAGGCCCCACCAACCCAATCTTCACGCCCGAAGCCGCACATGTGTGGAGCTTCAGTTGGCAAAGTAGCAAGCTTTCTAGACACCTGCGCCGCTCGTTCTTGGTTCGGCGACTCTTCACATGTGTCCCGTGTCCCGTTCCCGCAGTCTTCCAGAATTCAGATGTTTCCAGTAATGTTAGGCATAGTAGTCGAGCATAGTGCCTCCTGCCATCATATTAGTCCATTTAGCCAACACTTGGTTGCCTTGACTCCGAGATTATTTGTGTCCGAGGGTTCACAACACCAAAGCCCTCGTAAGGACGGCAAAACAACGCTCAGCACAAAAGTAGCAATACGACAGCTGGGAGTATCTATTCCCAATTAGCTTTTTTGGTTACCTGGCTTCTTTTCGAGCGGCTCTGTCCAAAAAGTAGGTCAACCACGAAAGGACTTGCTTTGGAGGGTACATAGTACAGATAAGGATCATGTCGTCGTGAACGACAGCGGCTTCGGAAGGATCCTAACAGTCCAGGGGTTTCAGGTGTTGTGCCCGATCCCTCCCACTTGCCGAATGGTGGGTTACTGTTGCTTGCCCCCCCAACCCTCCTGTAGGCTTCTGAAAACCCTTATTGTGGAACTTTTTTGAGCAACCTCCCCACAAAACCCGCCTTGAACCCTAAGGATCGGAAATATCTTGGGACCTCAAAACTAGGACAGAGAGACCCGAGGGCTCGGCTAGGCGAGTTCAGATCGCAAGGGACTACCCAGAACTCTCAGGCCCTAAACCCTAAACCCTAAACCCCTAAACCCCTAAATCCCTAAACCCCTAAACCCTAAACCCTAAACCCTCTAAGGGTGTACCTTAAAGCCGAAGTTTAGGGTTGCGGGCCTAGGGTCTATGACATAGGGTTCAGGGTGTGGGGCGCGTTGCTGAGGGAATCTCAAGACCTGAGTGATTAAGCCCCCCTTAACCTTAAAACCACCTAAACCCTAAGCCCTAAACTCTAAACTCTAAATTCTAGACTCTGAACTCTAAACCCTAAACTCTAAACTCTAAACCCCATACCCTAAACCCTAAACTAAACCTTAAACCCTACCCTCAGAGGAGCGGCCCTGAAGAGACGGGAGGTGCCACAAGCGACCTTCCAGGCAGGGAGCGGAATCAGAGGATGTGTCCCTACCGTCTGAGGGGCCTGAAGAAGGGTTTAGGGTTTAGGGGAGCTAGTAGGAGTAGCATCCCACATGCTCCTGTAGTCCCTATACCATCACCCACCACTGTATTGTAATAATTAGCGTGCATATTAGGTCTTCTGTCCTGTGCTTAGTAGGGAATGAGGGAATGGATCTCTATAGTAGTCCCTAGAAAATCCCCAATAGTAGTCCCCATTATCCATTCTCACATTCCCTACTAAGAACCCAGACAGCCTAAGGGCCCATGTGTGTATGCCGTTCTACGGTTATGTTAGGTGTGTATTTTTTGCATATACCTATGTAATGCATAAGAATATGTAGATCTATCAAGATGTGGATTATGGGCTATGTGTGTATTGGTGTATGGCTATGGGTATGTCTGTATCTATCTATCGGTTGTCTATCTGTCTAGCTATCTATCTATTTTCTTTCTTTGTTTATGTCTGTATTTAGTCCTGCCATTCTTTCTTCCTTTATTCTTTATTTCCTTGGTTTTCTTTATTTCTTTCTACCTACACACACACACACAGATATATATATATATATATATATATATATATATATGTGTAGATAGGTAGGGTAGCTAGATAGGTAGATAGATAGGTAGGTAGATAGGTAGGTGGGTATATAGGTATATAGGTAGTTAGGTAGATAGACAGAGATATAGATAGATCGATCGATAGATGGATAGAGATAGATAGATAGTTAGATGAGCGTAGCTAGATAGATGGTAGGGAGATGGGTACTTTAGTATTTACGGCCGGTTTCGTTTTCAACGTTTCGGGTTTGGGATTTGGTTCGCGGTTTAGGCTTATAGGGTCTAGGGCCTAGGGTTTAGGGAGGTGTGCGCTGAGTAATGGGGCAGTAGAGTGCTTGAAGCAGGTCGGCGGCGTTGGTGTTTCTTAGATAGTTAGTATCCTACAGTATAATATCACATGATATAACATGACAGCGGAATATCACATACCCGTAACATGAGCATAGTTATAACACAACAGGCCGTTGAAAGTACAAAGGGATCGCCAGCTTCGCAGGGTCTTTGCCTTCCGCAGAAAGCACAATCATCAAGTAAGGAATACACCCTACAGGGCCTTACAGCATAATGAGAGGCCCTTGATATTCAGTTCAACTGACTTCGCCTGCTGCCTGTTAAAGGTTTGATTCTCGGTCACGTTGGCGTCTCTTCGTTGCTCCATCTGCCATCCAACCCTGGAGCTAAAGGGCTAAACCCTAAACCCTAAACCCTAAATCCTAAACCTTAAACCCTAAACCCTAAATCCTAAACCTTAAACCCTAAACCCTAAACCCTTAACCGTGCTAGGGGGCTCAGGTTGGCTTGCCCGGACTGCAGCTGTTCCAAGCGGGGCTAAAGCCTTCCACTTAGACCCAGGCCTGATACCGTGCGTAGAGTCTTGCACTCTCAATGAATGGGACGAAACCCTAAGCCCTGGGACCCTAAACCCTAAACCCTAAACCCTAAACCCTAAACCCTGAACCCTAAACCCTAAACCCTAATCAAGATCCCTCCTGCGCAAGGTCTCTCACGGTCCAGCGCTCACTGCAGGCGCCGTCGCGAGAAAAGGTGTGATAAGAGCCTAGGGTTCTGGTTTAGGGTTTAGGGGCCTAGGGTTCTGGGCTTTGCTGGCTGGCGTATATGTGTGCTATCGGGTTTTGTAAGGGTTCTACAGGGGTTACAGAGTTCTGTAAGGGTTGCATAGGGGTCTACATGACTTTGGGGTTGTGGGTATTTGGGGCTGAAGTTTCAGAGTTTCGGGTTTGGGGCTGGAGCTTGGTTTTGCTTTATGGTGTTGGGTTCAAGGAGAGTTTTAGAGAGTTGCGATACCCTACCTTAACCCCCGAGCAGGAATTTTAGGCTCTAGGGCTCTAGGGTTTAGGGTACGGTATCCTCATGCCGACAAGATCTAACCCTACGACCGCTATCAACTACATGGGTGGTTGTCAAAATTATGGTCCCTTTTTGGGTCCCTATTACAATACGGCACCCATTATTTCGGGTACCCAAAAAGGGACCATAATTTTGACAACTACCGACATGTTAAGCCCTTCTGCTGGGCTTTCGGCCCAGCAGTCTCCTACTCAACATCACTGGTTAGACCCTTTCGTTCCCAGGGCATATAGTTTTCTACTAGAAGCCCTGCGAACCCTAGCTTCGTGTTCGATAGGTTCTGGCGCTGCAACACCGAGACCAAACCGAAGTTCAGCTGCGCGTTGGAGGAATTCAAAAAGTAAAAGTTAGTCGGCGGCTTCACGATGTCCAGCTTAACCCTACAGGCCCTACAGGTAGTCAGTGGAGCACTGCCTCAGTATGCCCACGCGTCCTAGTCATATTTCCGGAGTTGGCTTGAGAACCCTGCCTATGCTCTGCAGTATTGTTCCTGCTTTGTTATACTATAGCCTCCTATAGCCGACAAACGAACTCCATTGGAGGTCATTTTGCCTGCAAACCGCCTTATGGGCCCTTTCAGAGCAGGACCTTTATCAACTCTGGAAGAACATGTAGCAGAGCGAAAGTAAAGCACAGCACCAAAAAACCCAAACCCAAACTCCAAAAGACCCTCAACTCGCCAAAACCCCAAAGCCCCAAAAGCCCCCAAAACCCCAAAAGACTCTCAACCCCCGAAAACCCCAAAAGCCCACAAACCCTGCACTCTTCGTCTGTGAGGTCACCGTGCCCAAGCTTTGCCCCCCTCGAGGCCTAGTTGGTTCGAGGTATTTTTTATAGGGAGTTTTAAGGGTTCTTTTAAAGGGATCTTTAAAGGTTACTATATGTAGGGGCCTTAACAATTCGAATAGAGTTTCGGAGTATACTATACTATTGTTATAGTAGGGAACCCCTAAAGCCCTATTCTAATTATCAAGGCCGCGACAATCCTTACGAACCATTTGAGTATAGGACCCTGAAATGTGGGGTTTCGGATTTAGGGAGGATGTTTTTGGTGTTGAAGCCCTGCCAGGAACTTTACAAACCTAAGGTTTTGAGCTTATTCTGAGTTTCTGACATAAGTCCTCAAAAGAGGTGGATTCTTTGGTATCCTTACGGACCATAGGATGCTTCTTAAAGTAGGGCCGGCCCTCTTCCCCTTGTTCCTTCGAATCCTTCGCTGGTGAGGGTTTAAAGGATCGAGAGCTTCGGGCTTGGGTTGAAAGGTTTTGAGGATGTAGGTTTAGGGTTCAGGGTTCAGGGTTTAGGGTTTAGGGTTTAGGTTCAGGGTTCAGGGTTTCGGGTTCAGGGTTTAGGGTTCAGGGTTTAGGGTTCAGGGTTTAGGGTTTAGGGTGTAGGGGTTCTGGGGTTTATCGGGTCCGGGTATCCGGGCAGAGGGTTTTCAGTCCAGGGATTGCGTACGAGGATTCAAAGGTCAACGGTTTAGGGCTGTGAGCAGGACGGATTGTTGGTTTAACATCTATCTGATTCTCGGTGCTCGGTGAGCATCGAATTTGAGAATCATATTGGGCCGAGTGCCATTCAGATTCAACATCGGGTTCCTGGGTTCTCTCGTATTTGGCGCTTAGGTTGGTTGGGGTCGGCGGCCTCGTGCCTGGTGTGAGGGTCTTTCGCGTATGAGCTGGTGTGGCCTCCACAGGTTCACCAAGGAAGCCGGCAGTGTCTCGGGAGCAAGCAGGGTTTAAGGAAGTTTAGGGTTTAGGGGTTTAGGGTTTAATGGGTTTAATTAGGGTTTAGGGTTTAGGGGCATAATGCACATACTTCGAGGCCACAACGTATTCAACCTCGGCGATCTCCACGCCACGGAGCATGGAAGGCCACCACCCTCATCGCAAATGCGAGAATCTCGATGCAGGTTGGTGCCCGGCTGACGCCACGCAGTCAGGCGAGTTTGGCACCGCCTGTGGTTCCGGGCCTTAGATGCCCGGAAATCTGAATCTCTCGCCTTGACTGAATCCTGCTTGGAAGTTCGGGGTACTCATAACCTGATTTGAAGCATACTCATACTTAAGAACCCACCTGTAACCTGGACAAAAGTGTACCTAGTTATTAGACTTATACGAGGGTAAGTGCACTGAAAATCAGGCGGCTTTCACACCCTTGATGGAAGTACCCCAAACCTCCATGTGGGAGTTTCCGAAAATTAGGGGTCCTTATAATAAGGATCCTACTATTTAGGGTCCCCTATTTTCGGAAACTCCCATGTGCCTCCATATCTATCTGCGGCGCCTTTCAGGAAACGCTCCAATCACTCCTGCAGCGGACTTCATAATTGCAAGATTCAGCGAATATCCATCATCCGCATCATCCGGAGAGGACTTGATTAGACTGTTACAATGTATGGCAGCATGCATCGTGCTTGAATAATGGGCTGCCCATAAGGGTGGCAAGAGCGAGTTCCAAACTCACGAAGCAAGTAATCACTGCTTCTTGTTCCGTAAACCCTAAACCCTAGCCCCTAACCCCTAAGTCTTCTTGCCCGCAGGGTGGTGACCCAGGTGGTGTCGGAGCCCATTACACCGGAAATCACCGAGGTCTGCCGGCGCTAACCTAAAACAGGGGCCTTAATCTGTCTGGTTCTTAGTAGGGAATGGGGGGGGATGGGTTATGGAGACTATTATTGGGGATTATGTAGGGGCTACTATAGGGATCCATTCCCCCATTCCCTACTAAGAACCAGACAGTAATAATTAGAGTAGGGTTCTCTAAAGGGGTCCTTTGAGGGTTACTACAAGGGATCTATAGGGTACTATAACAAAGGGGCCTTAATAATTAGAATAGGGTTTTGGGGCCCATTATACCATAATTATAGGAAGGAGCACCCCAAATAGCATTTGTAATTTTTTTAGGCCCCTATAGTACCTCTGCTACAATCGCCATCGTACTTATTCTTGCTGCTGGCCGCTGCCGCATGAGCAGCAACTGCTTCCGGAGTACTCCTATCTGCTCCTCCTCCTCCTCCTGCTGCTACCCTTCCTTATTTAATTACTCCAAACCCTAAACCCTAAATCCTAAACCCTATTATGCTGCTAGCTGCTAGAATTACAGCGTCGGCGTACAGACCAAAGTTCAGGATCGGCTCCGAGCGCCTGCATAGATGACCGCCGTTGTCTGGTTCTGGCTTTCTGTTTGGTTGGGTTTCGCAGCAAAACACCCCTAGGGAACCCCGGGTTTGTGCAAAGACACGGGTTTCAGGAGCTCGCGGCTTAGAGGGCCATGCAGTTCGGATAAGCTTCCAGTCCCACCGTTGAGACTGCTCTTTCTTTCAGCTGAAGCCCCGGCCAGCTTGGCTCCAACTATAGGAACTATTAAGGCCCCTACTATAGAACCCCATTATAGATCCCTTGTAGAACCCTTTTAAGGATCCCCTTTAAAGGAACCCTAATCCCTTCTATCGTCCGGCCTGTTGCTATGCTAGAGTGCGGATCCTCATGCGCAAACGCGAAACCAACAAAAGAGCAATGCCCTAGACAAGGACTTCTGAAGCCAGTATAAAGCCTGAGTAATCTCCAGTCAGTGTTATTGTTGAGGGTTCCTTATCATAACTATGCAACAATATACCCCACAACCCTTTTCTGATCATAAAGGCCCCTACATTAACGCATAAGTCTGAACTCAGCCGAAGCAGGGCCCGCAGCTGTTCCCGACAAAAGTCGTCGTGGAGCCCCTTGAGGCAGGCATCCGACCTTTGTTCAAGCAGCGGGTATGACTTCTGACCCTAAACCACAAGCCTCTAAATCGAAAAATATCTTGAGTCCTAAATCCAAGAAGCCGTGCAAAAACAAAATAATACCCAACCTTGCTTCCATCAAAACTCCAAGTACATCATTTTTGGGTGCTCGGACCCTTAGGGCCACAAAGAGGGCTCTCATGTCGTCTCAGACAATCTCGTAGATTTTCTCTGGAGTTTGGCTCGACAGCTGGGGATATTCCTCGACCCTAGAGAACCTCCCTTCGTAGCTTTCGATTTCCCTTTCTAACCCTTGGAGAAAGAAGCAGGTTTTTCGGTCTTAAGGCTGGGCGGGGGTCGCATGCATATTCTGAACTCTTGAGTTTCCTCTTGCACATGTTAGTCTTCAAGATGTGACGGGCTCACTAGCTGTCATTTTTTTGGTCTATGTGGCCTGCACTGCACAGATCATGCAGTGTCCAGTTCAACTGATCACATCCGCGCTCGAAATCCGAGTGCCCACGTTGCCACAAACTCCGAGTAAGCCCCTGGCATTGCGTCACGCATGCGGTCGCAGGAGCTGACGAAGGCTCTCGACCACGGTGCGGAGGCAGAGGCATCAGTTCCGGTGCCCACAGTACGGTTGATGGACAAAATCCTGCATGACCCTAAGGACCCTAAACTATGGGAATCATGGTATACAGTATTCCTTATTATGGGTCATGCAGGATTTTGTCCATCAACCGTAGTATGTATAGTGGATCGAACACTAATTAGCCCTAGGGCTCCCGCGACCTAAGCAGTAGGTGGCTAACTGTTACTATAGCCATATGGGTGGTTGTCAAAATTATGGTCCCTTTTTGGGTCCCTTATATAGTACGGCACCTAATATTTAGGGTACCCAAAAAGGGACCATAATTTTGACAACTACCCATATATTATACAACCCAGTAACCCCATTATTTAGGTAACTGGAGCCCTAGGGTAAGCCCTACACGGACTGTCTTCGGGTCTGTACGCGCGGCTTCCTTCAGTCGGACCCCTTGATTGCTTACTCGTTTTGATTTCCGAACACAGTGACACTTGTATTCGTACATCGCTGCATGAGGAGATTGTCCAAGGGGCTGAATCTTTGTTTTCAGGGATCTTGCGTCCCAGCAAGTCGTGGGAAATATTGACTTCAGAAGACCCTTTTCTGGATTCAACAGATGGATACCCAAACAGGGCCCTATCTTAGCACATCTTGCAGTAGGATATCTTTAACTTGTTGTTTTTGTCCTTTCGGGATCCTTCGAAAGGTCTGGGCCTAACTTCCAGCAGCCCGTGTTTGCAGAACGTGGCCTCTCTCCGCCCATAAGCCGAAAGCCCGAAACCCCCTAAGCCCTTTATCCTGAGGGGGCGGCGCTCAACAGCAATCCCTTCGACTACACCGACGGCGGTCTCGGGTACGCGCTGCTCCGACCCTGCGCCAGGTTCATAATCATAAGGCGGTGCAGGGGAATATGGGCTTTGTGGTTGTTGACTTGTGGTGTTTACTGGCACTGGTCGTGCATGGGCTTGCCGTGCTTAAGAGGAACACTTGAAGGTTCATAGGTGGTTACCGTGTGGGTTCAAAGTACCTCTCAATGCGGGGTTGGGGTCAAGGATTGTAGTTGTAGGCTAGCATAGTTATTGGTAGGCAGCTGGACACATACTGTAGAGTGAAGCTAGAGGTAGAGACGGAAGCAAAGCTAAGCAACTGTAGATATCTACCTACCTATCTATCTATCTATCTGTCTACAATATAACCCCGGTCAGCCGCCGTAACTGTATCTACTCACTTTGCTGCAGAGCGCCTGTGACGTGTCAGCTATTCCGAAGTTTTAAGTAGGACATGTTGCTCCCTCCCAGTCCGTCATTCTAATCTCGCATAGTGTCGGTGGCTTGATCTCATTTCCGGATCGCTTTTGGGTCCGTTTTACGATCAACTGTTACGGTTGCATGAACGCTTAGGGAATTATTTTGGACAACTGTCCCCTGGTCCTGCTCGATGCAGCATACCACACGTTTGGACATAGTGAGACTCAAAACATCTCAAAACCCTAAAGCCTAAACCCTAAAACCCTAAACCCTAAACCTTTCAAGAATAATTTGAGATGTCTTCGCTATGTAGTGTATTCAGACCCTCTCTCGGCGGTGCCAGAAACCTTTCGAGCGAAATCTCAAGGTTAGTACTACATATCCTTATCACAAAGAGCCTGCAATCTTGCGGGCCCCGGAAAGGACCGTATTGCGGCACAACCCCACAGATACTCCTAAAGCTCTAAATTACGCCCCAAAAACTCACCCTCAGCCCTTAAACTTGCCCTAAACCTTAGTAATGTACACTGTGCACCCAAGTAACTCACCCTCAGACCCTAAACCTTAAGAATGTTTGACGTATCACAAGACCCATATCGCAGACTTCCGATGCATGTCGACCCATGGGACGCTGCTGCCGTGGCAGCTGCTGCCTTTGCCTTTCTGCGAAACTAGGTTTAGGATTGAGGGTTCACGGTTTAGGGTTTAGGGTTTAGGGTTCAGGGTTCAGGGTTTAATGGCCGTTCATGGGATCTTCGTATGGTTTGAGGGTTCTGAGGGAGTTTGGGGCTTCGGGGTCTAGGGTATAGGGGGTTCAGTTGGGGCTTAGGGCTGCTGGTTTCCAATAACCGTAAAGAATATGCATTTTGCTTCTGGCCTACTTAAAGACTCCAAAACCCTTGAATCATGAACTGCCCAAGAGATTGTCAGAAGGCTCTTGAACACCCTAATCCCTCTAAACAACGGAGCCTTGACCAAGGCTGGCCGCTAGCCAAAGCACGTTCCACAAGACCGATTGGATTAGAAGCTGCGTCTGTGTGCATCGGGTAGCGCCTTGAACTCCGTAACCCGTCCCTTATAGTGTCTTAACTATTATACACCATAGAGGGAAGCTTTAAAGACAAGGTCCGACTGCTTGGTATATTGACTACAGTTGCCTGGTTTTCGGAAGCTGAGATAGATAAGCCTGCCAGCACCTTGTCACATGCAATGTGCCCCCGGTCAGCCGGATACAGTCCAATGCTGGGCCTTATGTGTACTATAGTGGACTTAGTCAGTGACATTATAGGGGCTCCTCTAAGAAAAGTATACAAAGCAGTACACCACAACCCTTGTACAGTTATGAATGTCCCTACAGTGTAGAACCAATGTTCTTTTCACCAAAAAAGCCTCCTTCTCATGTCAGTATAGTACACAGTACCCCCAAGCCCTATTCTATACTTATAAAGGTCCCTACACTATGGAACCCTTGTAAGTAGTCCTTATAGAAGCCCTTCAAAAATTGCGAAGGTGTCCTATGCTTATTCCTGATCATTATTGTATATTATGATCGTTCTTGCTCATGCGTATTACTCTTCTTCTGCTTATTATTCTAACTATTACGGCCTTGTTTTGTCCAGGTTGGTCGGCACTGCTGCACTTTCTCATTGCCGAATCTTGTCTTCGCCCCGAAACACCAATTGTCCAAAGGGGCCCTTAAAGGAGCTCTTAAAAGGAGCCCTTAAAAGGAACCCTTAAAGGAGCCCTTTTTTATTTATTATCATATTAGTATTACAGGAGCTCTTCAAAGGAGCTCTTAAAAGGAGCCCTTAAAAGGAGCCCATCGGGTTCAGTTCTAAGGCTTAGGGTTTAGGATTTAGGCTTTCGGCTACCCCTATAAGGATACAAAGCCCGATAATTAGGTACTCGGGTTTTAGGATAGGTTAAAATTTGCTGAAAATTTCGGAGAGAATGCGATTGGTCTGTACTCCGCGGGAGCCTAGATTCCTGAGCCCAACACCCTCAGCCATTTCACTGTTTTCGAGCCTCTAAGCCATTAGCTAACCTTTGGTTAGTAGGGAATGGAGGAATTGGGTGCAAGTATAACTACTATTACTACCATTCTTCCATTCCCTACTAACCAAAGGTAGGATAAGCCACCCAAACCATCAGCCGAGGAGTCGGCTTTGGGACGGATCGTTAGGCCGCAGGGTTTGGGGATTTAGGCGTTGAGCGTCTTGGATTTAGTATAGGATTGGTTCCCTGCCAAGCTGCCCCAGTGTTGTCGAAGAGCAGCGACACAAGCGCAGTCAAGCAACCGGCGAAGAGTTTAATTCAACGCGTTGTGAGAGTATGCTGCTACATACACTGCCAACAAAAGCCCGAGGACCGTAAAGCCCCAACCCAGCTGACTTGCATACTATATTACTATACAAATGCACGTTGGGGTTTTACTAGGCTTACAAACCTCACCCTACAAAAAAACACAACCCTCCTCAACCCTAAACCACACCCCAAACTTCATGAGACCTTGACTGTGGCCAAGGAAGTACGGCCGATCTACCCGCACCACGTCTGCACGAGGTCTGCATGCGTCCCGAAAAGGATTTCGATGGACTGCTGCAAGACCCTGCCATTCAAGGCTTCAATACTTCCGTACTAAACTAAGAGGGAAGCTTCGGACCATTGCACCGAGATTGCTTTCGGCACATGCCAGAGCCCGAAGAAGGTGTTCGGGTTTTGCAGCCAAAGTGGGGTGAGGCCTTTATGGCCCTAAACCCTAAACCCTAAACCCTAAACATGGCTTGAGGGTTTTGTCTTGAGTGTTTCCGGATTGCTGCTTCCAAGAAGGTTCTCAAGCTGAGAAAGCTCCGTTCGATGCAGCCCCTGGAGCGCCCCGTGGATCCTAAATTAGGAGCCTCAGGCATATGGGTGGTTGTCAAAATTAGGGTCCCTTTTTGGGTACCCTACATAAACCCCAAAAAGGGACCCTAATTTTGACAACCACCCATATGGCTCGCCAAAGGTAGTGGGGTTTAGATGAGCCCTTGACTGTAAACCTGAGACCCGAACTACTATCTGTAAACCCTCAACCCTGAACCCTAAACCCCCTAAACGCATTACCAATGAAAAAACCCAAGAGTATTGTCTGTACATCCCTAAATTTAGCCTTCAACCCTAAACCCTAAACCCTCAACCCTAAACCCTAAGCCTGAGAATAAAGCCGAAACCCAGATTCCATACACTCCAAGGCTCTACGCATCGGTCTATGGCATCGTGGCGAAGACGGGGTCTCTCACTCTGCAGGAATACACCGACGCCCGGCTGTTCCCAGGGTGCTCAGGTTTAAGGGTTTAGGGTTCAGGGTTTAGGGTTTAGGGTTCAGGGTTTAGGGTTCAGGGTTTAGGGTTTAGGGTTCAGGTTTTAGGATTCAGGGTTTAGAGGTTTAAGGTTTAAGGGTTAAGGTTGAGGGGTTAAAGTTTAGGGATACGTGTTCAGGCTTTGGGGTTGGATTTCAGTGAAGAATGCTCGATTCATGCGCCTCGTCGAAGAATGGCTCGAGTTTGGTTAGAAACCGCGAGAAGATAAGCGTGTACCGTAGGTATCCGTAGGTTGGTGGGCATGCGAGCAGCAGGCAAAGAGAGGGTTACAGAGCTTCATGGGCCCTGTGGCTTGATTCTAGATCGAAGATGGAACAACGAGCAACCCTAATCCCTAAAACCTCCAAGGCAGGGCTAAGAACCCTAAACCCTAAGCCCTAAACCAAAACCCCTAATCCCTGAACCGCAGCCCGAGAGCACAAGGCGTCTTTTAGCAGCAGGCATTCATGAGTATTTGGGCTGAGGGTTTAGGGTGTAGGGTTCAAGTTTTAGGGTTCGGGGACGTACCATACTTGAATGCTTTTTTTGGAAACCTGTTGCGTAAAGGAGCCGTTATGAGAAAAGCGAAAATTTTTCTCTCTTCAAATCCCAGTTAGGGTAGCTGCCAGGTATTGCAGTAGGGATTCAATGTCATACTGGATATGTGATCTTTAATATGGGTAAATCATAGACCCTGGTTTAGGGCTTAGGGCTGAATATAGGGGCCTTAATCATTAGAAGAGGATTTGGGGGCCCATTATACCATAACTATAATAAGGAACCCCCAAAATAGTATATAATAAGGAACCCCCCCAAAATAGTATAGGTATTTATTAAGGCCCCTACAGTAAGCTACCTGCTTGAAGCCCTTAACTTCCTCAGCGCTCTGTGTTCGTAGCTTCGCCCCCGCCTTGCACAGCCAAGGAGCCCGTGGACTTTGGATTTAATGTGCCACTCCCGCAACTTCAGCGTCCCTACCTTAAAGACGAAATGAACCCTAAAAGGGTTTAAGGTTCATAGACCATATCGGGATTTAGACTATAAGGGCCCTATTCAAGGGTCTTTTCGTCCTTAACGTAGGGTTTAGGGAGATTCAGGAGTTTATGTGGGGTTTGGGTTGGTTCTGCCGTGCTCAGCGTTTAGGGTCGACGGTTTGGAGTTTAGAGTTGATTTTGCTAGAGGGTTGCTGTTTGTTTAGTTCGGGAGTTCGGGTTTCGGCCCTTTTTTTTTTATTCTGTTCAACAGCAGTCATGTTAGTCTGGTAGCACAGATAGCAAAGCTGCGCAGACCTAGCGCAGCAAGCCTAAGGAAACAGGGCGAAGTGGCAGAGACCCTAAGCCTAAACCCAGCCCTCAAAGTTAAAGTGTCGGGTTTACCCGAAGTCCTCTGCCCACAGCCAGAGCCCTTGATTGAGGATTTTCGCCCAGATATGTCAGGATTATACAGGGATTCCCAAGATCATCTATGGCACATTCCTTCATTGAGGGCCTGTGGGGTTTGTGGCGCTCGTCTTCCTTGTAGAGCCCTGTGAGCTGACTCGCTTGTATGTTGAAGGCGAACTGACACCCGAAACCCTACAAGCCCCAAGCCGCATAGCCCATCCTAGAAGTAGAGTAGGTAACCTTTAACCTTTTGGGGTAGTATATTCCCTATACAATCCTTATATTATGAAAAAAGGTTACCTTTGGTTCCCCATGATACCCGACAAGTAGGCCATAGACCACGTTATTGGGAACCCATAGTCGAAGCCTGAAGGACCCGGGTGACGCCTTGCACCCTGAGCCCATAGCCATAGTCTCCAAGTTCGATACCCATAGAAGCTTTCGGATGCCTAAACTAACCGTAACTAACCGAAGCCCTAAGTAAGCGGGAGATCCCCCTGTTTATCAACCCAAGGAGCCATTCATTTGAATTAACACACACTCCTAGAACCACACATCATATACAATTCCCTTAAGCACATGGATACTCGGCTCATGGCGTTACCCCCCTCCGCCCGGCTTCACCACCTACACGCCGAGCTTTCAATCCTAAACCCTCCGTACCCAACGCAGTATGGAACCCTAAATAAGCGTTCCGTGTTTGGTCCAAAAAGCATGGCACCTTTATCAAAAGGACGCTACCAGTGATCTTTCTTTAGAGAACTACCCATGTGTGGACCCTCTTTGACAAGGAGACCATGCTGGATCGATACTTCTGCATCGAGGCCTGGGCATACCTAGGGAACCCCACAAGCTCCGCTCGTTGTTTTGAGTTTTGTATCTCTATATAGGAGCCTAGTTACCTATAGTCTCCGGTGTAGTTCGTTTCTGGGTTATCTTATAGAATCCTAAATGCAACATTGGTTTAACAAAAAAGAAACTACGATGGAGACTATAGCGGCCCTTAATACACCCTTTGTCAAGTTGTGTGAATGTCGTAGTACCACGCCTGAGAGGTTTTTGGGGCGATCAGGGCTCCTAAAGCTTCAGCGGTAAGCCCTCAACTCTCAACTCTAGCTGAACGCTCGCGTTTGGAGATTAGGGGTAAGCCTTAAACGCCACACTCTAAGCACACTCTTAAGAAAAAGCCTCTAGTCTCCATACCCTCAGCTCTGACTCTAAACCCTACACTCTAAGCAAGTTCTTAAAAGCCCTACACGCTCCCCACCCTCTGCTCTGGCCTCAGCCTTGTAGGTCGAGGTCCTCTGGACAGCCTGGACCCCGCCGCCCCTTTGGAAAGATCGTGCCTTGGCCCAGACTGCAGAAGTCTCCAGGGATCCTTAGCATCATTTGGGTGGTTGTCAAAATTAGGCTCCCCTTTTGGGTACCCTAAATAATAGGTGCCGCATTATATTAAGGACCCAAAAAGGGACCCTAATTTTGACAACCACCCATTAAGGATGTCGAATTCTAAAAAAAAGAAGGGGTTTTGGAGACTCTGGATGGGTCAGCGAGGGCTTGGGTTGGTGGGTCTTAGAAGATGTATGCGTAGTGTGGGGGGAGTAAACCTTAAACCCTAAACCCTAAACCTTAAACCCTAAACCCTAAACCCTAAACTAGGGGGGGGAGATAGAAGGCTTACAGTCTAGCAGTAAGGGACCTTTTTGAAAAAGCAGGCTAGCACACTGTGCTCTGAAGAATTGCGCATGTTATTCCATGAGGTGCCTTGTATTTGCTTACTATAACTGTCCTAAGGTGGACCCTCCAAGCCCAGTTCTGATTGTTAAGGCCTCCATATTGTCCGAGGGCGTCTACATACGAATGAAGCGCCATTTCCTTCTGAGCAAAATATGTTCCCAGCATGCTTCAGAGAGCGAGCTAGGCAGGACAGGAGGAGAGGATAGGATAGGCTTTGACTTTACTTGCTTGTCCTTGGCTTTTAGCTTACATTGAGGCCACAGAGTTGCTTGGTTGACACGTAGATAGCTAGATAGCTAGATAGGCAAATACCTTGATAGCTAGATAGACAGACACCAGGCGGGCAGGCAGAAAGAAAGAAAGACAGACAGATAGATAGATCAACAGACTGACAGGTAGATGGATAGATAGCTCCACCTGTTGGAGGTGGGCCTTCGAGAGAAGATTACCCTGCCCTTTGAACCCTCAGCACAAAACGGAGACTCCAGGGTAGAGGGTTTAGGGTTGCGGCTTGGGGTTTAGGGTTTAGGGTACTATAGGGGCCTAAATAATTACCAATACTGTTTGAGGGCTTTTTATTATGAATATAGTATAATGGCCTAGGGTGTAGGGTTTAGTTTAGGGTCGCCTATCAGACCTCTCGCTGAGGAGGCTGCTTCCCTGACCGCATCAGGAGCCAGCAAAGCCTCCATGGGGGTGAGGGTGGTTACGGTTGATGATATAGATCCTGCATTACCCATAACAAAGAATATACCATAGTTCCCATAGTCTAGAGTCATTAAGGTGATGCAGGACTTATATCATCAGCCGTAGTATGGGCAGAAGGGTGGTAAGTTAAAGCAGGAACCCTAAGCCCTCAGCTAAACCCTACACTCCTCTATAGATCCCTTAAAGGAACCCCTATAGATCCCTATTATGGTAACTTAAATGTAAACCCTAAACCTTAAGCCACTGGCCTGCAGTTTGCACAGGTTTCAAAGTTTAATGTGGACCCACTTCGAGAGAAGTTTAACATACTAACACTCACTTAGAGCATCTTAGAGCCCACCACATCCCTGGAGGAGTGGCTACCGGCCCTAAAGATGCAAAAATCATGGACATCCATCCTACATGAAACCCGAACCTTCACCCGCTTCTCTTGGAGAGTGGTTATGCCAGCCTGAACCCTACTGCCCACCCCCAAACCCTGACTCCTATCTCTGGAGGAGTGGCTACCGACTCTTCTTGTTCAACTTTGCGTCTCTCTGCATCGCTGGGCTATTCGTCTGGGTGCTGTTGATATACCTCTGCTGCCGAGGCAAGGGGATCCTTTACAGGAGCCCTTCAAAGAAAACTATGGGGTTCCATGATAGGGTTCCCTTTAAAGGGCACTATGGGGCTCTATAATCGGATCCTCTTTCAAGGGTCTATAGGGCTCAGGGTTCAGGGTTTAGGCATCCTTTAGATTAAGCTTCCCCTAAAGGTGTCTTTCTAGCTGCCTTCTGGGCTTCTTTCAAGGATCCTTGGAAGATATGTTGAGGTTTAAGGATTCAGCGTTGAGGGTTTATGGGTTCAGGGTTTTAGGGGTTTAGGGTTTAGGATTTCAGGGTTTGTGGGGTTAGGGGTTTAGGGCTTTAAACGGTCTGTGCCAGGGTCTTTCTTGGTTTCTGCACGGGCATCGTCTGGGAACCTGGATGCTGATTTTGCTAAAGGAATGTTTGCGTAGGGGACATGTGAATTGCAACTTACTATGGAGGCCCACGTGATCCGGATTTTGCAGTATCATTAAAGGCTAGATATCCCTAACCCTGAGTCCTAAATCCTGAATCCCGAACTCCAGACTCTAAATATTACAAGGTTTGAATCCTAACTCCCGCTCCCCCCTCAGCCTAGACCCTAAACTCTAAACTCCTGAACCCTTACCCACCCCCGTAAAAACAAAAACACACACACACACACCACCCACCCACCCACNCACACACACACACACACACACACACCAAGCAACACAAAGCTTGGCAGTATAGCATAATATAATATAGTATAGTATATTATCATATCTTATCATATCTTATCAGATCAGATCAGATCAGTTCAGATCAGTTCATATCATGTCACATCATACCATATCAGATCAGATCATATCATATAGTGATATGGGAGTTTCCGAAACTAGAGGACCCCAGCATAGTACCCTAAATGGTAGGATCCTCATTATAAGGACCCCAAACTCCCATACGGT
This sequence comes from Symbiodinium sp. clade A Y106, assembly GCA_003297005.1. NCBI lineage: Eukaryota > Dinophyceae > Suessiales > Symbiodiniaceae > Symbiodinium > Symbiodinium sp. clade A. Next base: position 90,374 of record BGNK01000379.1, read on the forward strand.
AATACACAGTTAAACACTAAACCTTAAACCCAAAACCGTAAACCCTAAACCCTAACCCGTGGAAATACAAAGTTCCGTCGGCCAGGTGCCTTTGCCGGCGGCTTTGCGGGCGGCCGATATTTGGTTGAGACCTGGTCTCTGGGTGAGTGCCTGGGACGCAAATTCTTCGGCAATTTTAGGGGTTTAAGGGGTTTAAGGGCTTTCAAGGGCATTTAAGAGTTTAGGGTTTAGGGTTTGGGGCAATTTTTTTGGGTTTAAGGGGTTTAAGGGCTTTCAAGGGCATTTAAAAGTTTAGGGTTTGAGGTTTAGGATTTTGAGTTCGGGGTTTAGTGTTTTGGAGTCTAGGGTTGGTTTGGGGCTCGGGGGGATTTAGGAGCCTAAACCCTGAACCCATCTAAACCCTAAACCCTAAACCCAGCTTTTCGTAGGGGTTTTCTGGTTTAGGATTTTTGGGTTTTGTTGGGGCCTTAGGTGTTATAAAGCTGGGCTTCTTGTGCCGGAAGGCCGTTACGGGATCATAGGGCCATGGGGTTTACATTTCTTGCAGAATTGCAGAATTTTCTTTGGGACTACGGAGTCTGTAGGGGGAGTTTTGAGGAATTTGGGGCCGAGAAATTTATGGGGTCTTCAGGCCAAAAAGGTGTCCTACCTTGCTATAGTTTCCTTCTGAATTACTTTCTTTTTGGTTCATATAAAGCCCAGGAGAGTAGTAAACATACTGTTTCGCAGATACAATTTTAAATATTTCTAAGGGAGGTAAAGTTCATGGGTTAAGTTTGAGGTATCCATCTATTGGATCCTTTAGAGGGTTTGGGCTGGGCTCCGTTCCGGTCTACACAGAATTTCCCAGTAGACCCTGCTGGGGTGTTTAGGGGTTAGGGTTTAAGGTTTTCGGGTGTAGGGTAGTAGTTAGTGAGGATGGGCAGTCAGATTCATCTAGAGCTCATCGTCATTTAGTTCCATGTCGTTAATTGCTTTATCTTAAGGCCCGATGGGAAGGTTCAGAGTGACACAGATTGGGGCGGCTTGTTCTTGTGGGACACGCCTGCATTTTCTGGGCCTCGCCCTGCAGGCTGGTCTACCGCATGTGGACACCCTATTTACCAATTCACTTGTGGATCCAAGCTATTATAAGGATGAACGGTACCACATGCAATACGAGTCATCATTGCTATCATATGCACTAGTACTAGATTTGGTTAGAAGGTTCGTAAGCTATAAGAGACGGCGGGTGTAGAGCGAGGGATCATGTGAAGCCAGGAGCCGCATCTACAAGGCTGCCGTGGCTCCGCAGCACTCGGAGTTGTGGTTCGGGTTTGGGGTTTAGGATTTAGGGTTTAGGGTTTAAGATTTAGGGTTTAGGGCTTAAGATTTAGGGTTTAGGGTTTAGGGTTTGGGGTTTAGGGTTTAGGAGTTGTGGTTCAGCATTACCTCAACATGTAATTTCCGGGGTTCCGTGTTTTACCTGCGTTTCTAAGTCCATGCGTCGGTAAACTCTGTTGTGGTTCTGCAACAAGGATTCCCGCTAAACTGCCATTCCGAAGTTCTTCGGATGTCAGCGTTTCGAAGAGTTTCGATCTGGACCCTGCGAGCAAACCTGAACCCCAAGGCCTACAGAGCTCGTAAACCCTTCAAATCCTCTTCGAAGCCGTAAACATCCCTAAACCCCACACGCCCTAAACCCACAAGAAACGGAAAACCTGACCACCGAGCTCCGCCTTAGTCCCAGAGACTCCAATATCCCTTAATTCAGGAATATACCTTAAATCATATTAGGGATCTCACAATATTGTAAGGTGTATATTCCTTAATTAAGGGTATTGGAGTCTCTGGGGTTTGAGGCCTGCGGATTTCGCTTTTTTCGGGTCCGAGCCCCGCGCTTTTCATCCTGGGAGCCTCGCAGAATCCCGAGCCTTGCAACCGTGAGCCCTAACCCTTAAACCCCTAAACCCAAGCAATGTAGGGGCCTTAATAGTTACCTATACTATTTTGGGGGGTTCCTTCTTATGACTATAAAATAATGGGCCTCAAAACCCTGAAGCCAAGTACACAGAGGTAGTCCCACCTTTCGGATCATACCCTACCCCCCAACACATGCAAACCCTAAGCCCCCCCACCAACACGACGAACCTCTGAGCCTGAAACCTAAACCCAAAGAGAACCACCCCTAACTAGCGAAGAGGAGAAGTCAGTGTTGACCTTACCGAGGTTGCTGCCATGGCAGCATCTTGGGCTGATTCAGAACGCTGATGTAAATAGCCGTTATCATCAGCATCATCATGTCCATAGTACTATTCACCATAGTTTTATCCCACCATTAACAGCGGTAATTATCATTCACACAATTTTGGTAGCAGGGTGTTCAATTTTTTTGGGGATGAGAGATTTAGGTGTCTCGTGTTTTGCTTAAGATGTTAGGGCTTTGTTTTTTGTTGTGATTTCTGGGTTTCGTGTTTTAAGGTTTAGACTTTATGCTTGTAGGGCTTGGCAGCGTTCATGGGACTTCCGGTTTAGGATCCGTGCTGAGTTTGTGGCTGACGGTGTTGAACTAAGTTGGATTCATACGAGCCTTTCCCATACTCTGAACAGCAGGAGGACTCAGACCGCCCCTCAAGCCTTCAGGAAAGGCCCGCAGCAAAAGGAATGGAACCACACACCCGGAACAAAGAAACAAGAGAAGACGCCTCCCTTCGAGCCCTGTACCACAAATCCTGAAGCCCCCCGAACAGGATAAAGATGATCCTAAACCCCAAACCTTCAACTCTATACCCCAAACCCAAACCCTATACCCCAAACCCCAAGCCCTAAACTCCAAACCCTAAGCCCCTATACCTTAAACCCTAAACCGCAAAGCCCTCGAGCCTCAGGTCTTCTTCCTCTCCGGCTTCGGAGCCGCTTTCTTCATCACCTCACGGAAGCTGGACCTCCTAAGGCGACTTCCAGAGGTTCACGTTGGGTTTCTACAGGGTTTAGGGGGTTTAGGGTTTAGGGTTTAGAGTTCATGTTGGGTTTATACAGATTTTTTGTTCTATAGGGTTGATATAGGTTGTATATAGGGTTCTAGAGTTTATGTTGGGTTTATACAGGGTTTAGGGGGTTTAGGGTTTATGCTGGGTTTAGGGTTTAGGTTTTGTTTATATAAGGTTTTTACACCGGGTTATACAGGGTTGATAGAGGGGTTTTAGGGTTTAGGGCCTAGGGTTTTATGGTTTCGGGTCCCGCCGTTTGGGGTCTCTAGGGCACGATGTTCGGTTCGGTCTCCAGGGTCTTTGCATAGGTTTTATAGAGGGTTTTGCAGGGCTTAGGGCCTGGGTAGAGCCCTAAACCCTAAACCCAAAATCCCTACACCCCTAAACCCCTAAACCCCTAAACCCCTAAACCCTGAACCCTGAACCCTAAACCCTAAATCCCTAAACCCTAAACCCTACCCCGTGGTTTCGCTTCAGCATTCGGAAGCCTTCGGTCTGAACCAAGGTGATGAGCATGGGTTACTTGGAGGTTCATGGGTAGTTATAAGTGGGGTTATAAGTCCCCTAATAGGGGTTATAACCATAGTTACCTTAATTATAACCCCACTTATAGCCCTGGCTCGAGACCTTCCAGGCGGTAGGGCTGTTGACAACCGACTCGAGGGACTTTTCACACCATGGTTTCGCTTCTTGGGGACCCTGCTCACCGCAACTTGGTTCCGGGGTCTCGCTTGGATGTCGTTCTGGTTCATGTGAAGGAAAACATCTTCAGAGGCCTTTGGCATGGAGACTTGTATTCATGCGGCAGCCTGGGGCCGGGTACATGGACTTTGTACGGTTTCATTCTGGCTTCGGTGGAACGAAACGTGGGTTTTCTTCAGTCGGCTGAGGGTTCCGTTGCCTTTCAGTGTGTGGATCGCGGCGCATCCTCCTTCAACACGTTGGTGGAGGTTTGTTCTGGCATTGGAGGAATCAGTATCGGAGCCAGCTTTATAGGCTTTGAGACTCTGCTTTCAGTGGACATTGCGGCAATCGCATGCGAGACTGTCCGTCTCAATGGCGGCCGTGCCTTGGAAGGTGATCTCGCCTCTCGCGAGGTTCAGCAGCAGATCACCACTATATGCCATCACCGTGGGTTTATGCTGGCTGCCGGTTTCCCCTGCAACAGCTATTCGCTTCAGGGTGCTAGGAAAGGCCTGGCCGACCCGAGAGGACAAGTGTTGCTACATGTGCTGCAGACAGCCTGGCGTAACAGGTACATGGCATGATTCTTGAGTGCGTGGCAGAAGTACAGGGTTTTCCCGAGGTGCAGGACTTGTTGCGCCAATTCGCAGGCCGCATGGGCTTCCAGACGCACCAACTTGTTCTGGAGCTAGGTGATCAGTGGGCTTCTAGGCGTCGCCGTTGGTGGTGTGTAATGCTTCCAGCCAGCCTGGCGCCAATGTCTCTGCCGCCTTGGCCAACGCTAGCCCAGAAGCTTGTAGTAGCTGATGTGATTGGGGAATGGCCTCTCTGGCCTCACGCCGAGGAGCAAGCCTTGGCCTGGACCCCTTGGGAGGTCGAGCGCTATTCTGATCCGGCTTTTGGTGATGACAACAGGCACCTTGATCTGCAATCGCAGGCACCCACAGCCCTACATAGCTGGGGCTCAGCACTTCGCGCATGCCCCTGCGGCTGCCGTGCCCATGCCTTCAGTGATGCCAACTTACGTGCTAACGGCCTGAGGGGTGTTGGGGTCTTCGCGGCTGGCCTCTCTGGGTTTAGGTTTCCTCACGCCAGTGAGGTAGGGTTGCTTAATTCCCTCCCCGCCTCATTCCGGCACCTACCTGATCCCCGTGCTGCTTTGTGTCTCGTGGGCCAGTTGGCCGCTCCGTTGCAGGCCCTGTGGGTCACGTCACACATCCGCGTCTGGTCCGAGTCTGCCTTCGGACTGCCCTGCCATGCCAGCCCCACAGCACTCCTGGACGATTTCAAGGCCATGCTGCATGCCTCCCGGCAGGATCTCTGGCTGACTCCTGCACTTCAGGCTTCACAGACCATTGACCTGCAGACTGAGCAGGGATCTTCTGTGCTTCGTGTTTCTGGACCCACTCGTGTGCGACAACTAGTCCAGGCCGAACGAGCATTGCTAGGCCCCGGCTTCTCCGTGAAGGTCTTTGACGGACAGCGGCTTCTTCCTCAGATGGCTTTCTTGCATCCTGACCGTGCCGCTCAGCCGTACGTCTTGGCTGTAAGTGAGAAGGTTGCCAGCAGGTTCTCGAGTTCGCCCGCGCCTCCCCAGGTCTCCGGTACCACAGACGTCACTATCTGGGCAGGCCTCTTGCGCCTGCAGGCGGCCTCGTCGAGGCCCGCCTTTATCTTTCCGCCCGGCCTAGCTACCCGTTGGCTGCGTCTGGCCTGGCTGCGTGACGCCACGGCCCTTGATTTGAACTTCAGCTGGCCCTCCTTCTGCAAGCTTTGCCTCCTTCCTTTCCTCTGGGAGGATCATTGGTCGTTGCTTGTGATCAGTATAGAGGCTAGCACTGGTACTGTTGCCACCCTGTTTGATGGCATACCCAACCATAGCCTCGAAGCCGCGCAACGCCTGGCCGACTCCATTTGCTCAGCTTGTGAAATGCCTCCTCTTCAGGTCGGTACACCCTCGCTTCCGGTTCAGACCGATGAGGCCAGTTGTGGTCCTCTGCTCTTGGCTTTTGCGGCCCAGGCCCTTGGGGATCTCGATGCCTCCTTCCAGACCTTGTTGGATGATGCTACAGCCTTCTGTCGGTTCTTCCCTCCTCACGACTCCCCCCTCCGGGGTCGGGGTGGCCTCTCCGTTGCTCAAAAGGACCAGCTGCATCAGCTCCTGTCTGACCGTGGCGTGCCTAAAGATGCTTTGGCTGAGCGGGTGCAAGCCGCTGTGCATAAGTTGGGGGCTGGGCCTATTGCAAAGGCTCTGTCGGCCGATAACCCCTGGCAGGCCCTGAAGTCGGCAGGCTCATCCCCAGGTGCTCTCTTCCGTTGGGTTCAGGTCGATGAGCTGAAAGCCCACGCTCAGGCCAAGGCTGCTCTTCAATTCGGCACGGCTATCGGCAACGCCAAGGCCCGCAAACAGAAACCTGGCAGGTCTAAACAACCGGTGCTGAACATTGACCCTTTGGCTTTGCAACTTGCCTCGGGCTCCTTCTTGGCGGCGGATGGCTCTCCACTTGCTCAGCTTGGTTTTGATGAGGTTGGCCCACAGGCGCGCGGTGTGGCCTTCTGCACGGCCCAGCAGATGCTGCCTTTCGTCTCGGACTTTCGGGTTTTGAGCGTTGATGCCCTGGCACTCCTCTCCACGGCCCCTCTCCCTACCGAGGCATGTGTTGGGGCCCCAGCTTGCCCAACCAGGTTCCCAGTTATCTACGCCCCCACGCAGGAGGCTGTGTTGATCAGTGGAACTTTGCTTCAGCTTGGTGATGAGAATGTGCAGCTCGCGTCGGGTGATACAGACATGGAGGCCCTCGAGAAACTTGCTACTCTTACCGGCCGGATATCTCTCTTTCGTGATGAGACTCAGTTGGACTGGACTGAGTTTTCCAAGTCCCCGGTGAAGAGTCTTTTGCAGCATGTTCCGGGCCTCAATCTTTGCCGTGACTCAGCCTGCAAGGGCGACTGCCCAGCTTTTCATCCGGCTGTGGACGAGCACGTTGACCGCATGCTCCTGGACGTCTGGGCGCGTCAGTTTGCGGTGCTTGAGGGTGGTCGCGCCAGCTCTGAGAAGGCAGCGCTTTTCCAGGCCCTGATTCGTGTGCCGAGCTCGGCTGCCAAGCACCTGCAGCGTATCTCGGTGCCTGGATTTTACTTTGAACCCAGGGCCCCTAACGGCTTCGGGCCTCACCCTGCCTATGCCGTGATCTGGCTGCCGGGCCAAAACAAGCAGCAAGCCGTTCATGCCTTGCGCACTTGCGACAAAGCTCTGGGTCTAGCTAGGCTGGGTCCCAAGTTCGGTCTCCGTGTACTCGATGAGCATGAGCAGGAGGTTTTCCAGGCTTTGCGGCCTCAGCAGTCCTTCGTGAAGGTCAGGGTCCTCTCCAAGTGGCGTTTGCATCCGCTTCCGCACGGCACTCAGCGACATGCCCTTGTGCAACTTCTTGGCCGTTGGAAATGGGCCGCGAAACCGTTGCAACCCTGCAGAGGAGACTCGTCCGGCTGTGCTTGGGAAGTTGGGAGCGAAGTTGATCCCCCTGCCTCGGTGCTGCAGGCTGGTGACACCTTTGTGCTGGTACACAAGATCAAGGATGTTGGGCTCCCGCCCAAAACTGACGCTTTGTGTGCCTCCAGCCGCACCCGCAGGCGTATCCTCTATGATGATCCCGACCTTCCGCAATCCTCAGCGGATCCTTGGCTTGGTGGTCAGGATCCTTGGAGTCTTGGGCGCCCTCCTCCCGGATTACCGCAGCCTCCTGCTGCTTCTTCCTCTACAGCTACCCAGCCCTCGCCAGCAGCCAGCAAGCTGACCCAGGTCAAATCTGAACTGCAGGCTGGGCTCGCTACTCTTGTTCGCAGCGAAGTTCAGGCGGCTACAGCCCGCACTTCCGCCGCTGACCCCACACATGATGCACGCATCCAGAAGCTTGAGGTTGGTCTCCAGGAGGTTTGTGCACAGAACTCTAAGTTTGAGCAATGGTTTCAGGCTCTCGGCACCCAGATGAGCCAACAGGCCGACAAGGTGGTTGAGGTGCAAAAAGCGGTCCAGACCCAGCAAGGTGAGCTTGGCGCGCTCAGGTCTGAGGTCACATCCACTATTGCCCAGGCCATCAGCGGCCTGCAGACTGATATGAGTCGACAAATCGCCGCTCAGACAGCTTCCTTGGAAGCCATGCTTGCCAAGAAGCCTCGCACAGAGTGACTAGGTCCTCCCGGCTGCCTTCCTGGGGTTGGTGGCAGGCCGGTTTCGTTCGGACCCTTTCGCTTTCTTTGGCTCCTTGCTTGGTTCAGTGCACTTGTGCCCGCCGGTGCGCGGCCGCATATTCAGTTTTGTCGTTATGGGGAGGCCTCCAATCCCGGGCCCGACTCCGTTTACTCCTTCGGAACCTCCAACCCAAGTGGCCTTCACCGCAAGGAACAGCTTGCTGCTGATTTCGGCCCTGGAATTTGGCAGTTCTCGGAGACCCAGCTTTCTTCTGTCAGCCTTCCGGTTGTGTCTCGAGCTTTACGGGCTTGTACCAGGGCTCAGCACCGTGACGTGCGCCTTTTTGCCGGAGCTCCTGCTCCACTTCGTCCTGGCTCAGAGTTTGCAGGGGCTTGGACGGGAGTCCTCACTTTGAGCGACTTCCCCTGTCGCCCGGTGCAGCTGCAATGGCTGCATGATTCGTTCCACACAGGCCGCGTCCAGGCAGTACATCATTTTATCCATAACACGCCAGTCCTTACTGCCAACCTCTATGGATTTCCTGTTGGCAAGACCTATGTTGATGCCCGCGCTAGAACGGAGCGCCTTCTTGAGACATTGACTCAGGAGATCGTGTTTGGGCGCAAAGGCGTGCGCTTGATCTCTGGGGACTTCAATCACTGGCATGGACAACTTGATCAAGTCAAGCTCTGGCAACAGCAGGGCTGGGTTGAGGCCCAAGATTTAGCTGAGGCCCGCTGGCAGCAGCCTTCAGTTGCAACATGCAAGGGCGCCACCCGTCGTGACTTTGTGTTCCTCAGCCCTGAGGCAGCTGCCCTCTGCACTTCTGTTCAGGTCCGGGATGTCTTTGCTGAGCATTCCACTGTAATCGCCAATCTCCGGGTGGCTGGGGCTTCCCGCATTCAGCATTGGCCTTTGCCCGCCGAGGTCCCTTGGACTTCTGTTGACCTTCCTGCCTGGACCCAGTCTTGCCGTCCCATCCCCGTTGACTCCTCCTGTTCCACGCGGTGGCTGCAGGCCTTCGCTAAGGGTTTTGAGAATAGTTTGGATGGTTTTGTTCAAGCGGCTCCTGCTGGCCATCTGCCACATCGGTGCCACGGGCGCGCCAGTCGCCTTAAGCCAACTTGTCCTGCCTCAGTGGGTCCTCCCAAGCCTGCAAGGCCAGGTGAGGAAGTCGCCCACCATGATCTTCTTTCCCTTGAGGTCAAGCGATGGTTTCAACAACTACGCAGGCTTCAGTCCCTTGACCACGCCATGCGCGCTGGCAACCAATCCCCTAGTGCTCTTGAACACCGCTTGGGTTTGTGGCGTTCTATTCTCTCGGCCAAAGGCTTCCACCCTGACTTTAGCAGTTGGTGGCCACGCCGCGCCTGTGCAATTGGCTGGTTCTCCTCGGGACTTTCCTCAGCTGCTCCCCAGCTCGGCCGTCTGCAGCTTGCTCTTCCTGGACTTTCGGGACAACTATCGTAAATTCGAGGCGTGGAACATACTGTTCCGAGACCTCCGCGACCCCACGCCTGAACAGGTTGATACTTTGGAAGTCCAGACTTCTTACAACATTCTTGCAGTTGATCCACCAACCGGCAGCGTGCATCTTGACCAGCACATCGACACACGCGGCTGCAGCCAATGGCAGCTTGATGGATGCGCTGTGCAGGTTTGTTCTATCGACAGGGATGTTTGCAACATTCCGGGCTGTGCTGCTTTGCATGAAGGTGCCGAGTTGGTGCAGACAGTTGTGCTTTCTTCGGCCCGTGATATACAGCTTGAATTTGAAAAATTTTGGTCAACATTTTGGCAGCGTCACTCTGACCCTTCCGCCGCTGACTGGTCTCGCTTCACACGCTTTGCTCGGGCCTACCTGCCCTGTGGCCGCTTCACTGTTGCGCCCATCACCTTGGAACAGTGGCGCTCTGCTCTGCGCCGCTTCAAACCGCGCGCTGCTCGTGGTGCTGATGGCTTTGCCAAACTTGACCTGCTCAACATGTCTGATGTGCATGCTCGCCAATTGCTCCAGTTCTTTAATGATATTGAAATCGGTGTGCGCGAGTGGCCTCAACAATGGCTTCTTGGCTTGGTCTGTTGTTTGAAAAAGCCTAATCAACATCATGATGTTCGGGGGTTTCGGCCCATCTGCCTGTTGAGCTGTGCCTATCGAGCGTGGAGTGGCCTCCGTGCCAGACAAGTCTTGAGGTGGCTGGTGCATCAAATGCCGCCCTCTGCCCTTGGTTTTATATGCCGCAACGTGAGGCTTCCCAATTCTGGTATCTTTTAGAAGCGCAGGTCGAGCTGGCATGCCAGCAAGACACTCCCTACCTGGGCTTTTCCACTGATGTCATTAAGGCCTTCAATGTCCTGCCCCGGGACCCGGTGCTGGAAACCGCCTCTTGGCTCGGCTTTCCTGATAATCTCATTCGGCCCTGGGCTGCATTCTTGCATGGACTCGAGCGCCGTTTCTTGATCCGGAACTGCGTCGGCGAGCATGTCCGCTCCAACTGCGGCTTCCCTGAAGGCTGCGCCCTCAGTACAGTGGCAATGAGTGTTGTCTGCCTCTGCTATCATGCATATGTAGATGCTTTTACGTTGGGTGTCACGCCACACTCGTACGTTGACAACCTGTCTTGCACTGCAAATTCTGTGGGACAGCTGGCTTCGGGCATCACTGTTTCCCGGACTTTCTTTGATCTGCTTGGTCTCTCAACAGACCCCGCCAAGACCTATGTCTGGGCGGTACAGCACTGTCAGCAGCAGCCTGTTGCCACACTGGGTTTGCCGGTTCTTCGGAATGCCTCGGAGCTGGGCGGCACACTCAGCTTCGGTAGAGCTACCCGCAACGCCGCACTGACCCGGCGCTGTCATGCCCTCGGCCCGTGGTTTGATCGGTTAAGGCGATCCCCCTGCTCTTTGTCAGTTAAGCTTTCGACGCTGCCGGCTAAGTTTTGGGCTCATGCTTTGCATGGGATCTCTGGCTGCCCCATCAGTGATTCCGTGCTGTCTTCGATGCGGGCGCAGGCGGTCCGTGCCCTGAATTCCCAATCGGCCGGTGCGAGCGCCATGCTTCGACTTTCTGTGGCCACCCCCATCGATGCCGATCCTGGGTTCTTCCAGCTGTGGGCTGTTGTACGTGACATCCGCCGCCTGGCGGCTAAAGACTCCCGCCTTCTTCCGATGTGGGTGGCATTCATGTCCGGGTACGCCGGCCGCCTGTCCCACGGCCCTTTCTCCAAGCTTTTGCAGGTCTTCGGCCAGATTGGATGGCGGGTTGAGCAGCCTCCTTATTTTCAGGACGAACAGGGCCTCACTCACAACCTGCTGGAGCTGCCCTGCGCTCTTGTTCGGTCCCTTTGCGAGCAAGCGTGGCTAACCTTTGTTGCTTCCCAGCACCGACACCGGCAAACAATGCGGGACTTGCATAGTATTGACTTGTCACTTCTACGGGCCGATCACAGCCGCCTGTCTGCTCTAGATCTTGCCCGTCTGTCTGCACTTCGCAGCGGGGCTTTTATGTTCGGGGCTTGTCATTCTCGTTTTGACCTCTCGCAGGACGGCCTGTGCCCTGAATGCCGCGTGCCGGACACGCATGAGCATCGAGTCTGTGTTTGCCCCCGGTTTGCTGCGGCTCGTCGGCCCTTCCAGTGGGTCTGCACACTTTGGCCCACGCTGCCCAAGTGCTTGAGCCATCACTTATTGCCTCCGGCTAACCCTTACCTGCGGGACCTTCGGTTGCTTTTACAGGAACTGCCTGACTGTTCGGCGCAGTTTCTTACCGTTGGGTGCAGTGATGGCCCACAGCATGTGTTTTGTGATGGCTCATGTTTGCTCTCGCGGGAACCTGCCTTTGCACTTGCGGCCTGGAGCAGCGTTAATGCCAGCACTGGGGCCATCATCGCTTGTGGCCCAGTTCCAGGGCTCTCCCAAACCGCTCCGCGGGCTGAGTTATGGGGCGCCATTGCCAGCCTTAAGTGGGGAGTCTTCAAACAGGTCCCTCTGGTTCTGTGGACGGATTCGGACATGGTCGGCCGTGGTTTACGTGAGCTTCTGTCAGGTCTTTTGCGGCATGTTTGCGGTATGGCAGAGGGATGACATTTTGGTTGACGCTATTTCCCTGGAGGAGTTTGGTGTTTCATTTCGGGTCTGCGGTTTTTCATTTCCGCTTCGTACCTCCCTCTTGCAGGCCGCGCGGCTGAGACTTTACCGGTTCTGTGCCGGCCGAAGAATCTGTACAGTCGGCGATCTGGCCAGACTTGCCTAGACTCTCACGGACTGTCGCCCTCGGCTCTGCCCTCGCTGAGCCAGAGCGTCCAAGCTGTGTGCGCTATAACCCCACTTATAACTACCCATGAACCTCCAAGTAGGCTAGGGTATCTACGGTTAAAAGGCCTTTAAGTTTTAGGGTTTAGGGTTTCCACGGTTTAAGGGTTTAGGGTGTAGGGTTTAGGTATCCACAGGACTCCAAATTTCTTCTGAAATCCCGGATGTCTGCTGTGCCAGGGGGATTGGCCTCGAGGTGGCTGTGATTGTTGCGAGCTTCGCAGCTTCGTTGCATCGAGGTTTTCTCATACTTTCGTGGGTTCGGTCTAGGGTGCGACATCCCTTAATCTGAACGAGACTGTCTGGTGCTTTGTAGGGAAAGGGAATGGATCCCTATAGTAGCCCCTATATAATCCCCAGTAGCGGTCTCCATAACCATTCCCCTATTCCCTACTAAGAACCAGACAGGAGAGCCAAACCCAAGTAATATATAAGGCCTCAAGTATTGCAACAGGGTTTCGGCGCGAGGTCCGAAAGCCTCACCCCTGATACTGGCCCTACTTGGAGGTTCATGGGTAGTTATAAGTAGGGTTATCTATAGTTATAACCCATAACAGGGGACTTATAACCCCACCCATGAAGCTCCAAGTAGGACCCACAATCCTAAACAACCCTGAACCGTGACAGGAGCCCACAAAGCTCCGTGCTTCTCACGGCTCTAGGTCGGTGCCCGGTTCAGGGGTCGAGGGTGCAGAGTGAGGCCGCAGGGTTCAGGGGTTCCGTGGTTTAGGCTAATGTAGGAACCTGGTCAAGAAACCTTGGGCCTTTATTAGGGTTCCTTTTCTGAATCCTACTATTTTGGGGTTGTAGGCCTCAGGGTTCCGTAATCAGGCCCCTACATTATGGGGCTTTGGGTTGCGCCGGGTTGAGTGTTTTACAGGGTTTCGGATGTAGGGTCTCGAATCTGATAATCACCTCAAACCAGACCAGGGGTTGCTGCAGCCCTGATATAGAGTATGATTCTGCAAGGTGCCTTTCTACGATTTTTGAATCTCATATATCCCGAGACACTATTCAAGTCATTATGACCCCACATTACAGTAACCTTTACAGATCCCTTTGAAAGAACCTTTAAACCCGCCATATAGCATAGCTGAATGCAGCCGGCAACGGAAGGTCTTCCTCGTGCAGAGGCATCCCGACTGCAACAAAAGGTCCTTGGAGCTAATCATAGGGGGCTTTATTATAAGAACAGGGTTCCTTTGAGGGTGGAAAAAGGGTTCTGTAAGGGTTTACCTTAAGGGTGAAGTATAGGGGCCTTCATTAGAACAGGGCTTATATACATAGGGGATCCTTGAATTTATTATTATCACCATTATATGATACTAATTCTAATTCATTTCCATTATTATTAAATTGATTAAAATACATATTTGTTTCTAGTTTAAGTTACACTTATAGTAGAATGTAGGCCCAATTCTCGATTCTAACTGTTCGGGCCCCTTAGTCTGCCGGCTCGGCTCCTTCTAAGGGTTCTGTGCAAAGATCAGGGGCCTCAAAAGGTGGGATGAAGGTAGGTGGGGTAATCCCAAAATAAGAGTCCCTATATAGAGGATCCTTAATCCTACCTACCGTCATCCCACCTTTTGAGGCCTCCAAAAAGAAGCGTCCGCATTTTGCTCACCGCCTCGTAGGCCTTGCATTTTCCCAGTTTTCCCACAACGAGTTCAAGGTAAGAAGCCTTTAAACGAAACTCCCGCCCGTAACCCTAGCCCAAAAATTAAAAACCTCGAGCCTCATTCCCACACAGAAGGATTCCGAAGCCGAAATTTCCTACTTCCGAAATCCCTGTACCCTAAAGGCAGACTGCGCCTAAGCTGCAGAGGCACACCCCCCAAGCTTTGCGGCGACTGCCAGCAAGTTGGGGGTCTATAAGGTCTAGGGTTACAGAAGTATCCTCATTCCCTACAGGTCCCCATTGGGGTTTCTGGTTTTAGGGGTGTTGGGGGACTCCATGTACGAAGGATCCGAAGCTAAGACTAGGAGGTTGGAGCAAGATTCGGGGTGAAGCGGCCAAACAGTGGGGTTTTCTGGGGTTTTAGGGCTCAGGGGTTGGGGTCTTCAGGGGTTCAGGGTGAGGGTTGCCTAAGCCATAAACCCTGTCACGCTGGCCGCATCGAACTTCAAGGGGAGGCTGGACTACGGGGGTTCTCGGCTAGATGCAGATGGACTGCCAGCGGTTCGCTGCGTGGCGCAGCACAACCTTAAGGACTAAAGTACGAGTAAAAGTAGGGACCCATTTGAACTTTAAACCCTTTGAAGGTTCATGTCGTCCTTAAGGAAGGCCTTAGACCTAGACCTCATCAGCTCCAACACTGTGAATTTCGGATTTTTTTGCAGAAGCTTCAAGCCTTGAGCCCGAAGGCATGATCTCGGAACCCCACAGCCCAATGCCGAGACGAGCTCTAGGCAGGCGCCGTCCTTTCCCAGAGGGCCTGGGCTGACTGCAATACGCTTTCGCCGGCCTTGGCACACCATGCTCCCCGGCATTTTGAGGATTTCCTGTTCCTTGTGGAGTTTACGGTTTAAAGTTTAAGAGTCTTACCTTTGGTTAGTAGGGAATGGAGGAATGGGGTACAATTATAACTACTATTACTACCATTCTTCCATTCCCTACTAACCAAAGGTAAGGGGTGTAGGGGTTCAGGAGTTACGGAGGTGTAGTTTTTTTAATATGGGGGCTCTTGGGACTTTGGGGGTTTGGGTTTCAGAGTCTCCATAAACCCGTGAAGGGACCGGCCGAGTCTTCTACGCCCTAATTGACGCAAAAACAGGGTTTCTGGGCTTGGAGTACCATACTTTAATACTGTTTTTCTTAAAGGAACCATTATGAAATAAGAGTTTATACTTTTTTCTCCCTGGTTACTTAAAAGCCCAGGATTAGGGTTCAGGGATCCGAAATCCGAAAGCCCAAACCTGAAGCTACGCGGACCCCCAAAATCTGTCTGAACTGTTGCAGGGGGGCAGGCTTGGGATCCAATCAGCTTTCAAGCCATGCTATACCTCATTGGCTTTCAAGACCTGCTATACCTGCTGGGATTTTCTGGGCCAGTTTCGAACTTTTAGGGACTTTCCAAAATCTGTGTCGGACTGCCTTCGGACAGTCTACGGACCAAATCAGGAAGATGGGGTGGCCATAGAAAAGGAAAGGCTTAAGTGGAGGGCAAACAGTGGGTGAGCGTGGGCTTAACTCGAAGGGTTTGGGAGGGTCCAGGAAGTTTCGGGGGTGGGGGGGGGGCTTTGATGGGGGTTTGGGGGTGTTTCGAGGGGTGTTGAGGGTTTAGTGTAGGGTAGGGGGGTTGCAAGCTGAGTGTACATCATGCCCCGCACCACCATTGAGTCCTCTTTTGGTAACAGACGTGCCCTTGACTAAATGCCCTACATATTAAAAGTGCAGGATCTGATCTATTTACAAGCCACTTTATGATAGGTGTGCTGCTTCAAGCCAAGCACGAACCTGAATTTTGAGAGCACAACACCTACACGCATAGTCAAGGTTTTGGCAAAGCAATGACCAGTTCGCACATGCGCTGTCAACCGTGCCTTGGGTGCCACTAAATTGGGGCAATGGTAATGCCCGAACTGCCAAAGAGTATCTAGAGCGCCGTCCATGGTTCATTCAACTTGCTCTACACTTCTTCAAATCTGATTGCGATGGTGTGCTTTCGGCCTCCTTGCTGTGCATGACACGTGTTCGCAGTGACGACTGTTGACTATACCCTATATCTGAAACGGAGTTGCTTCAAGTGTTGGGAGTATCATTTAAACCCTAAACCCAAAACCCAAAACCCAAAACCCTAAACCCTAAACCGAGCCTGGGGTGGCCTGTTACACGGGTCTTCGGGACTTCGGGTTCCCGGCAAGCTCCTTGCTAGCGGCGGTAGTGGCCCGCGAGTGGAAGTGGCAATGGTAGTAGCTGTGGTGGTCGTCCTAGTTGTAGCGGTGGTGGTCGTGGTTGCTGTGGCGGTAGACGGAGGCGGTAGACGGAGTGCGAGGTGGAGTAGTAGCAAGAGTAGCAGTAGCAGTAGCAGCAGTAGCAGCAGCAGTAGCAGCAGCAGTTGCAGCAGCAGTTGCAGGAGCATCATCCTCGTCGCTGTCGTCGTCGTCGGTGTCGGCTTCGTCGTAGTGACACCATGAGAGTAGTAAGGTCGTCCCTGTGGCTGTTAGCATTCTACTCGTAGCAAGGAAGACAACCCCTAGCCTACCTTAGGCAATGTGGTGTGATGGCAGCGATGGCGGTGCTCTGCTGGACACGTTTTTGTCCCTGGGCGCAGTTTTCACACAGTTTTCACACACCAGACGAACCAAAGCGTCTGAAGAATAAGAAACTCAATTTGAATGTTTCTGTTCGGACATTTGGGGTCCATGTGTTTGATACCGTGGAGCTGGGAGTATATTTCCTGGAAAGGTGGCTCCCGAAGTGTTATGGGGTTGGAGTTCCCATCCTTGGTGTGGGAGAACATTAACATATGATGCTGGGAGCCCAAAGTAACTTAAAGTTCAAGCCACCTCCTCAGCTACAGACGGAAACGCAGACGAAGGTGATGGCGAGAGTTGTTCTGAAGGGGCGACATCCCAAGGCAAACCTCAAGAATCCAGTGTCGATACGGGTTGCGAAAATCCTAAACCCCCAAACCTGAAAAGCTTTATGAGCCCTGAGCCAAAGCAATAAACCCCGAAGCCTAAGCCGCGAATTCTGAACTCGAAGCCCTTCGGCCCACACCCTAATCCCAAAGCCCTAGGTCTCAAATACCAAAATTCGAACCCTGACTGAACCCCCTTGAAAGCCGAACAAGAAAGCCCTAAACCCTTAAAAACCGGAGTTCCCAATTCCGTAAACCCCTGAAGCATCAAACCCCAAACCATAGAGTAGAAGCCAGGAAGTTGGAACATCATTATCCTCGTGCCCCTAAGGTAATGTATAAGGGTTCCTAGCACGAATCCTCCTAAAGCCATGTTCCAACTTCTGGCTTCTACTATAAACCCTCAAAGCGAAACCGAAAGCTCTGTCAGGCTTGACTCGCTGCAGCGCAAAGACCTACTCGCTGCTTCCTAGATGCGATGTGCAACCTTTTGGGTTTGGGGTTTTGCGTTTAGGGTTTCGGGTTCAGGGTTTAGGGTTTAGGGTTTAGGGTTCCTTTTTGTTTGACAAAAGGGGGGGGGTACGGGTGTGCTGGGAATGAAGCAGGTCGAGTTATGGGTAAGTGTTTATGAGTTGGAGTTTTGGCAGTACGGTTGATGGACAAAATCCTGCATTACGCATTATAAGGAATATACCATAATTCCCATAGTTTAGGGTCCTTAGGGTCATGCAGGATTTTGTCCATCAGCCGTAGCTGTTTGGCTGCAGAGGCAGGAAGGCGGCTTTGTGTATTGAGAAGCGGCCGGGCGCCCATCTAGAATGGATGCTTAGACGGCTTACTACCGAACCGAAAGGGCCCAAGTACCAATTTAGTATACTTAGTAGGTATTTGGGCACCAAGAGTATATACTACTCGGACCCCTTAGAATACAAGGCCCATGAACAAGAACAAGGATGAACGTTGAGGCCCAAAGGCCTTGAGCCCGACCACCTAATGGCCCGCAAGTCTATATGGGTGGATGTCAAAATTAGGGTCCCTTTTTGGGTCCTTATTATACTACGGCACCTAAAACTTAGGGTACCCAAAACGGGACCCTAATTTTCACATCTACCCATATCCCCAGAGGGTCCAAGTAACAGCATAGCTTCTGCATACTTTTGGGCTCCAATTCTCGACCGTTAATTAAGGAATATACCTGAAATTATAGTAGGATCCCTAATATCGTTTAAGGCATATTCATATTCCCCAATTAATGGATATTGGAGTCTCTGGGTACTTGGAGCCTTACGCCAGCCTCTGAAGACGTAACTCTGAACCCTGAAGCTCCACCAGTCTACGAATAGACCCAGTCTATGACCTGGAAAGTAGTCCTTGAGCTTCAAAACGAAGCTAGCGAAAGCAAGCGCAGCCTTGGACTCCCTCTGAAGGCCTTGGGGTCTAGGCTTTTATGGTGTTTCCGTAAGGATTCCTTTAAGGGCTGCTATAAAGGTTGCTATAAGGGTTCCTGTGAGGGCTTTGGGTTTGGGGTCTGGGCCGGGTTGGGGTTGCGGCTTTGTTATTGGGCTTAAAGGCCGCTGACCTTGCGGCTAGTCACGGCCTAGCTGCCCGGAAGGCAAAGATTTGCGGGATGTAAGACTTCAGTGACCTAGTGACGGCAAAAGTAGGCACCCGAATCTTAAACTGAGTCCCGCGCTCATCATCCATGTTTCTAGCACATCGTTCCAACATTAAGCACAGAGGCTTGTGGCGCGCCGATCGAGGCAGCAGGGCTACACAGAGGGCTTGTAGGGTTGGTTCAGGGTGTAGGTGGGGGGTGCATGATTCAGGCCCAGGGTTTGGCTTAGGGTTAAACCATTGCGGGCTTAGGACCTGGGTTTAGCTCGTTTATGCTTGGGGGCTTGTGACGCCGTTTCCGACATCCCAATCCAAAGCACTGGAATCACGATCCGAGTGTCGTCAGCTTTGTAGCTTCATGCTAGAGCTGGCTTGAGCCTCTACCATGGAAAATCTAAAGCTCTCAACAGTTCGAGGATGTATGGTTTAGGGTGGTGGACCAAAAGGAAGATTCGTGCTGGTATTCCCTGCTTGCTCTCATTCATAGCATGGGACAGTTTACAGCTAGTATGGCAGCTAGGAGCGTCAAAACTTAAAGTGGAGGGCAATGTACTACTCCTTCATACCTGCAATGTAGTCTCACATACCTCAAGCTAGTGCCTTCACATGCCTCTAAGTAGTGTTTGCAGTGCCCTCGTAAGTAGCACAGCAACCTTCCGCGTTGCGGGATCGGGGGGGGGGGAACTTCAATGTCAGTCCACACGGCTGTGTTCGAAGAACTTCCTGACACATTCAAACCGCAACCTTAAACCCTTATCGAACCCGTTATAATTCCTGGAGCCTTAACCCCGAAACCCTATAACCCCTAAACGCCCTACACGCCCCATAAGCCCCATAAGCCCTGTAAGCCCTATAAGCCCCAAAGCCTAAAGACCAGGAGACTCCGAAGCCCGGTGCGGACTCTGACCTGGTGGCCGCAACAAAGGATGGTGGTTCCTGGGACTGATCCGACCCTCCCTGGTAAGGGTTCAGGGGTTAGGGTTAGGGTTTAGTACTAATACTAACACAGTAATACTAAGACTTATACTTATGCTAATCCTAACTCCCTAAAGCCCTAAACCCCTCAACTCCTAAACCCCTCAACTCCCTGAAACCCTTACCAGGGAGGTTTCTGTACCAAACCCTAAACCCTAACCCTAACCCCTTAACCCTGTTCGTATTTGTATGAGCATTTCTATCAGTATGACCCATTATCATCACCATTTATTACCATTGCCATTACAGTGACTACTACTACTACTACTACTACTACTCCTGCTGCTGCTACTACTACTATTACAACTGCTGCTACTACTACTACTACTACTACTGCTACTACTACTACTACCACTACTACTCCTGCTGCTGCTACCGCTACTACTATTACTACCACCACATGCTCTTACCATATTACTCTCGTTACGCTGGATTTACCACACAAGGTTACACTGTGCTACTATCACTACTTCAACATATTATCTCCTGAGACTGAAGGCTGGGAGATCGTGCCCATCGTTACTCAGGCCGGTACCCACTTTCGACCTCTCTCCCCCCAAACCTGAAGCCTTAAACCCTACCTGTTGGGTCATACCCTAGCCCTTGTCTGAAGGTACCTAAACCTAGGTACCAAAAGGTAAACCGTAAATCTTGATCCATAAGCCGTAGACCCGAAGCCCTAAGCCCGCAGAGGTCGAAACCTTGTACCTGAACCCTAAAGCTTATCCCGCCTAAACCCTAAAGACAAAAACCCTAAACCCTAAACTCTAAAACTTATCCAACCCAACTTAGCTTTAAAACGCTCAAGCCCTGGCGAAGCCTAAAGTGTGTTTAGAACAGCCCCTGAGGAAAGGACTGGGGTACATTTCAGTATAATTACTATAGGGGCCTGAATAATTACCAATACTATTTTGGGGTTCCTTCTTATGATTATAGTATGATGGGCCCCAAAACCCTTTTCCAATTCTTAAGGCCCCTAAATTAGAGGAAAGGACTAGGGTACGTGTCAGTATGATTACACAATAATGAACGACGCCGATTGGAAAGGATATTACTCCCGACCTGCATGTTACATCCCAAAACCCTCACGTACGCCTAAAGCCCTAGGGCCCAGAAGGGTTATGGTCGAGGTATAGGGTCTATGTCATATGTGATTTCACTCGTGTGCTGCGAACCTGTGTCTCACGACGGGAGTAAATTTCATCAGCAAGAAATGGCCATACAAGGTGGCATCTTCAAGAGTAAGTGCCAGGTTGTGAAGTAGTTAAATCCCGTCGGGTCAAGTTACGAATCCAAGGTGTCGGGTCATATCCCAGTATGGTCCGTACATGCGAAAATGTCTAGCTCCCGTGTTTTTCGAGGTGACTTACAGTAAAGCTTAATGAGCTTGACGGTTTCGGCGTGGTTTCCAACGAAGCTCAACAAAGTTTCGAAAGGGTGCGCCTGAGAGCAACATTCCACATGCGGCTTTGACATAGACGATGTTGTCGGATACAATGGAAGGGCTTCCTTACTACAATTGTAGTATGATAGACCCCAAAACCCTTCGTCACTGTAGAGTTCCTTACTGCAATTATAGTATGATATAGCCCAAAACCCCATCCTTCGTCACTGTAGACTCGCCGCAGAGGAGCTTGAGACATTCGGTAGGAATTATCGCAGGCCTCGGCCCGGGATAAACCAAAAACGCCCGATCGATTACCGTTGACAGTGCGAGTGGTTGACGGATACCGCTATATACTACATACTTAGTGTCCCCGGCACGCGCGTTTCGACGTCCTGCACGCGCGTCCTAAAAACTTGCGTCTTAAGACCGCACGTCCTGAAATTCAACAGATCCAGCTGCTTGAAAGCAAGTTGCAAAANACAACGCACTGCCCAAAGCTTCCTCAGGGCAGTAGGAACCATTGCGATGTCAAGTCCAGCCAAACACTGTTCACGACCTTCAGGAAACATGAAAATGCATTTTGTGGGGCCTGCAAAATCTATTTTTGCAGGCACCTCCAACGTACCGCCCAAAGCTTCCTCGTAAGAGCAGGAACTATCACGAACTCGATTCCATCCAAATTTTGCTACGACCTTCAGGAAACAGGAAAATGCGTTTTTTGGGCGCCTGCAAAATGCACTTCTGCAGGCGCCCAAACGGACACACTCTCCCAAAACAAATGCGTTTACCGGGGCTCGCAAAATGCACTTCGTCACCTTGCCAGAGAGAATGCTCTGGCAGACAATGCCCCAATGCGGTTGTGGGCCGAGGAAATGTATCCGTCACAGCCGACGGCACTGATGCCCTGGAGTGCCCAACCCTAAAGACTGCCCTGAGATTCGCTGGAGTACCCCGGGAATGCCCGTTCGTAGTTCCAAGACGTTCGACTTTCCTTGCTCAGGACGGCAGGAACCACTGCGATCTCGAATCCATCCAAATTTTGCTACGGCCTTCAGGAAACAGGAAAATGCGTTTTTGGGCGCCTGCAAAATGCACTTCTGCAGGCGCCCAAACGGACACACTCTCCCAAAACAAATGCGTTTACCGGGGCTCGCAAAACGCACTTCGCCACCTTGCCCAANGGAAAATGCGTTTTTGGGCGCCTGCAAAATGCACTTCTGCAGGCGCCCAAACGGACACACTCTCCCAAAACAAATGCGTTTACCGGGGCTCGCAAAACGCACTTCGCCACCTTGCCCAAGAGAATGCTCTGCGCAGACAATGTTTCCAAATCGAACAGATCCTGCGAATGCGGGTTGTGGGCCCTCCTTTACCTAGGCAGTGTCGACTGCCGTGAGGAGTCCTGGAGTTCCCAACCCCAAAGACCACCGTGAGACTCTGTGCCCAACCCCTACCACAGACTTCCGCGAGACGCCATGGAGTGCCCANGGAGTCCTGGAGTTCCCAACCCCAAAGACCACCGTGAGACTCTGTGCCCAACCCCTACCACAGACTTCCGCGAGACGCCATGGAGTGCCCAACCCCAGAGACTGACTGCGGTGAGACTTGCTGGAGTGACCAACTCGGGGACTCCACGACCGCATTTCCCAAACGTTGGACTTTCCAAAGCCCGAAGCTTGTTCAGGACGGCAGGAATTATTGCGATCTCGAATCCATCCAAATTTTGCTACGACCTTCAGGAAACAGGAAAATGCGTGTTTGGGCGCCTGCAAAATGCACTTCTGCAGGGGCCCAAACGGGCGCCTGCAAACGCATTTTGAGCACAGCTTGAAGGTTCAGCGTGAAGGGTTTCGGTGTTTTAGGGTGTAGAAGGCTGAAAATGCGTTTTTGGGGCGCCTGCAAAAACAATCTGAGCACAGGGTTTAGGGTTTTAGGATTTAGGTTTTAGAGTTTAGAGGGCTGAAAGCCTTACTATAACCGACAACCTTACAAACATATCATAGCATAGTTTGGGCTTCAGGCTTTATAGGCACTAGATAGGGTTTTGAAGGCTGAAAATGCGTTTTTGGGCACTTGCAAAACGCATTTTGAGCACAGCTTGAAGGTTTAGCGTGAAGGGTTTCGGTGTTTTAGGGTGTAGAAGGCTGAAAATGCGTTTTTGGGCACCTGCAAAACGCATTCTGAGCACAGGGTTTAGGGTTTTAGGATTTAGGTTTTAGAGNGGTTTAGCGTGAAGGGTTTCGGTGTTTTAGGGTGTAGAAGGCTGAAAATGCGTTTTTGGGCACCTGCAAAACGCATTCTGAGCACAGGGTTTAGGGTTTTAGGATTTAGGTTTTAGAGTCTAGAGGGCTGAAAGCCCTACTATAACCGAAAACCCTACAAACATATCATAGCATAGTTTAGGCTTCAGGCTTTACAGGCACTAGATAGGGTTTTGAAGGCTGAAAATGCGTTTTTGGGCGCTTGCAAAACGCATTTTGAGCACAGCTTGCAGGTTTAGCGTGAAGGGTTTCGGTGTTTTAGGGTGTAGAAGGCTGAAAATGCGTTTTTGGGCACCTGCAAAACGCATTCTGAGCACAGGGTTTAGGGTTTTAGGATTTAGGTTTTAGAGTTTAGAGGGCTGAAAGCCCTACTATAACCGAAAACCCTACAAACATATCATAGCATAGTTTAGGCTTCAGGCTTTATAGGCACTGGATAGGGTTTTGAAGGCTGAAAATGCGTTTTTGGGCGCCTGCAAAACGCATTTTGAGCACAGCTTGAAGATTCAGCGTGAAGGGTTTCGGTGTTTTAGGGTGTAGAAGGCTGAAAATGCGTTTTTGGGGCGCCTGCAAAACGCAATCTGAGCACAGGGTTTAGGGTTTTAGGATTTAGGTTTTGTTTAGAGGGCTGAAAGCCCTACTATACCCGAAAACCCTACAAACATGTCATAGCGAATCATAGCATAGTTTAGGCTTCAGCCTTTAATAGGCATTATAAGATAGGGTTTTGAAGGCTGAAATGCGTTTTTGGGCGCCTGCAGAACGCATTTTGACACAGGGTTTAGGGTTTGTAGGGCTTAGGGTTTAGGTTTTACGTTTTAGAATTTAGAGGGCTGAAAGGCGAGCACCAGACTTGTCAGTTTATGCTTTGTATGCGTTTTGGCGGCGCCTAGAAACGCACGCACGTAGAAACGTCTGAACGTGGCGTGTAAGCTGAAGCTGCGTTCCGGGGTGGGTATGGAGACGCGTTCCGGGGCTGCGTTCCGAACGCGCGTCCCGCGTGGCGTCCCGGGGGGCCACTAAGACTACATACCATGTGCTATA
Source organism: Symbiodinium sp. clade A Y106 (assembly GCA_003297005.1). Taxonomy (NCBI): domain Eukaryota; class Dinophyceae; order Suessiales; family Symbiodiniaceae; genus Symbiodinium; species Symbiodinium sp. clade A. Next base: position 114,391 of record BGNK01000379.1, read on the forward strand.
TTGCTACAAACTACTCGTGGTTTCTCTCTCTAAGTGTGCTCTCTCTCTCTCTCTCTGTTGGCAGATCCGATATCGGATGTCGTTCTTGTCGGGGCTTTTTTGATTTGCGTCAGAGTTGTTGTGGGAGCTGCGAACTATGATTGGGTTTAGGGTTTAGCGAACGACTATAAGGATTCTTCACGCCGTTCCTTCAGAACTCCCCTGTGTTAATTCCAATCATTCTGGCACCACTCGGCTAGAGTGCTCCCTGCCAATCAGGTCTCGACGAAGTTGAGTCTCTGAGCTAATCCGGACAGGCGCCTTTGTCTTTCCCTAAGAGTCCACATAGTATACAAGGGATTACTTTGAGGCCAAAGTATGTGCTATATAGCCTTAAGCCCTAAAGCCCGTATAGAACCCGTAAATATTTATAGGCGGCCTTTTTACGAGCACCTGGACCCTCGGGCCAAGTTTGAGAGACGCCGATCTCCCTAAGACAGGGAGTTTGGCTGCAAGGCTCTGGAGTCTGTCCTGTGCCATCCGATGCCAGGGTGTTTGGGGAAAAAGGGGTTCTCTAAGGGTTACCACAAGAGTTCTATACTATAAGGGTTACTAAAAGGGTTACTATAGATTTTGTGAGGTCCCCCCATGACGTGCCAGGGGTCATGTAGCCTTTTTGTTGGGGGTTTCAAAGTCTTTTAATTTTTCGCATCTTAAACTCGGCGGAAACTGTTCCGGGTTTGCAGGGGTTTAGGGGTTTGCGTTGAAGTTTCCATGTTTTGATCGGCAGAAATCAAGCCACAGTTTCCCCAAATGGTTGCCACCTTCATTGCCCATCTCTCTCTCCCTCTCTCTCTACACATGGGTGGTTGTCAAAATTATGGTCCCTTTTTGGGTCCCTAATATAATACGGCACCTGTGATTTAGAGTACCCAAAACGGGGCCATAATTTTGACAACTACCCACATGTACACACATAGACGCAACTGCTGTTATGGGAGTAGGTTCAGAAAAAAACGATTGCCAGGATGGCCATTTGGAGCTTAGCTCTATAAGCGGTAGTACACATGGATCTTCGGGGTAGGAAGCAACCCAGAGCCTCTGAAACTCTGCCAGCAGCTCGTTGCAAAAAGGACGCACCGTTCTCGGGTGAAGGGCTTAGGTTTGGAGTTTTGAACACTAGAGCCCGAAATCCACTCTACCCTAAACCCCCAAACCCTCAACCCTACACACCACTCCCCACCTCGGAACAGCTGGTCTCGGCTTCGGCAGAGGACGACTTGGGGTAATGTAGGAACCTGATTAAGAAACCCTGGGCCTATAACCCCCAAAATAGTAGGATCCATACAAGGAGCCCTAAAAACGGCCCAGGGTTTCTTAATCAGGTTCTTACATTATTCTAGTACCCTTATAGATCCCTTATAGTAACCCTTATAGACCCCTTTAAGGGAAGCCTTAGGCCCAAGCAATACCCTTCAGGAAGCCCCGGCCTGCCAGGGCATGAATTAGGGCGCCAAAAAAGCACATAAGCAAAAATCAGGTTAGGGATATCCCATATAGGTTTAGGGTTTAGGGTTTAGGGTTTAGGTCCCCTTATAATGAAGCCCAAGAAGGTAGGTATCTCCCTGTAAAATGCTTACGCCGATGTGCTTTTTGGGTGCCTAATGAATGCGTCTCCACCGACTCCAGATGGGTAGTTGTCAAAACTAAGGTCCCTTTTTTGGGTACCCGAAGTAATAGGTGCCGGGACCCCCAAAAGGGACCATAATTTTGACAACCACCCAGATTCCCCAGATCCTGAGTAGTGGGGTTTAGGGTTCAGGGTTTATGGTTTGGGGCTTGGGGTTTAGGAACGCTAACCTTCAACATTTGGGTTTTGTGGTTGAACCGGCTTGGATTTAGGGTTATCAAAGCTGTCGTGTGAGCTGACACCTTCGTTGAGGTTCGGGCTAGTGCAGCAGCCACCTCTTTAGGATTTCACAGCTTGGCATCAATGTTTCGGTACAGTGTAGTCTCGCGTTTGCCATGTCCCTTCCCTTTCGCCTCTTGGCGCAGTCATTTTGGCAGTGGCAACCAGGAGACCTGCTCACTTTCAGAATACTACTCCTTCCTACGACCTTCCTGTTCCATTCCGCAAACATCCAAGTTTCGCGAGCAAGCTAACTACACTCTCGTACACCGGGCAAGCAAGCCCGTCTCAATTTCCCTACACCCGGAATCCCACACCCCTACTTACTGGGTGGTAGTCAAAATTATGGTCCCTTTTTGGGTCCATATTTTAATGCGGCACCTAATATTTAGGGTACCCAAAAAGGGGCCATAATTTTGACAACTACCCTACTGACAAAAACCGAAATCCGTCTTCTTGTCTACACTGCACACCGCCTTCGAAAGCTCCGAAGCCATGCGCTGTCGTGGACCTGGCCAGTGGCGTGAGTACCGTTTAGGGAATCAGGTAGTTCCTCTCTACATGCCAGTGACTTGGCCGAAAAAAGTCGTTAGGGCCGTTAGGGCTTTAGGATATATAGGGTTTAGTGAATTTGGGTTGCGGGTTCAGGTCCGGGGTCTGAATTCTAGGCTTTGGGTTAAACGCTATCTTTGGGGCTTAGGCTGCGGGTTGAGGTGAGTTTGCTGCTCAGGATGCTTTGGGATGGTTCCGAGGGTAACGTTAGAGCTTTAGGCCGCTTCGTTGTTTGTACTTTAGAATTGTCGAGTGTCGACTTGGAGGAGTCGTGGCTTGTGCTTCCGTTGTCAAGAGCACGAGGTTTGAGTTTTCGGTTCGATTTTTGTTCGTTTTTCGGCTTGATGGTGTGCGTCATGTGCGAGTTTCGACACAGCCACTATGATAATGTCCATGTTTTCTTCCTGAATACGACTTACGCATCTTCACGATAATCCGCGTGACGAAGGGCTTGCCAACATCACACTCATCACTGAACCAATAGCTGGTCGGAATACTTGAGAAAAAAGTGTGCGTAATAGACTGCTCATGATGATACCCTAATGTGCTCTTAACTTGCAGTGGGGCTCTTTACGGCACCTGAGGCTAGTCCTTTAAGCATTTGGTGCTGGGACCTCAACCAAACACAAGGGCCTTAAGTATTTCGACTAGGTTGTCGAGTGTGTATTGCAGTAAAAATATCGGCGAGCCCTCGGGAATACGGGACTGTAGCCCGCAGCGTTCAGCCGCAAGGTGGACAAAGGGGGGCTTTAAAACGGGAATCCCCAAACCCTCAACCCTACACCCTAAAAAATAGGGGTTTAGGCTTAGGGGTTTAGGATTTGGGGGTTTAGGCCTTTAGGGTTTCGGGGTTCAGGGTTTAAGATTGGTTAGTGGTCTCGGGCTTTAGCCTTGCGAGCCTGCCTGGAGGCAGTAACTGGGTAATATAGGGGCCTAAATAAGTACCAATACTATTTTCGGGGTTCCTTATTATAATCATAGTATAATGGGCCCCAAAACCCTATTCTAATTATTAGGGCCGCTATATTACGATCCATCCGAGCACCCAGAAAACCATCTAAGGACCGGGTGAACTATTCGAAGCTGTCCACAGCGCACTTCGTGAATCCCGAACCCCAAGTCCTGGACCCAAGGAACTAGCCCTCACCCCTGGCTCACATCACACAGGAGAAGCCGGAAAAGGGGGCCAAGGACAAAGACAAAGGTATTGTGCAGCCCTTGCCGCTGACGGAGGTGAGGCTTTCATCCATGTCATAGCAAATACATGATCATCATCCTCGTCATCAAGCTAATCATCTTCAACACCACCATCGCCATAATCGCCGCAGCAGCATCGGCAGCAGCAGCCGCATAGTGTGGCAGGGTTTTAAACCCTGCACCCCAAACCGGAGAGCTGTAAAAGCACATGTGCAGTCTGGCAGCAACAGATCATAGATCTGCGGCGCGCTCGGGCGGCCTCAGCGCCCGATGTTTGCTCTTATGTCACAGAGCAACAACGCCACGAGCAGCAGATGCGAAGTGTTTTTTTCTCAGCCCTTCACCGTCAGCCGGAACCTGATTGTGGCGCTGCAAAGCTCTAGACGAAAGACCCTACGCCCGCAAAGGCTAAACTCTACACCCCTAAACCTCGACCTGTAGAGACACTTAACTAGGCGAGTTTGCAATTTCTCATCGGTGCCCTACAGAACCCTAAGTCTTACACCATAAACGCAAAACCCAGACACTCAAATCCAAGCCACACACCCTAAGCCTTAAACTAAACTCAGACACCGAGAACCCTAAACCTGAGCCGAAAATCTCAAACACTGGACTCAAGCCGAAAACAGCACCTCCAAATTCTAAACCGAACCGAACTCCAAGTAAGGCTGCCTTTGCAGGTGGTCCATCGTGCCTCGAAACTGTTGGCCGCGAAGAACGCCATGCCAAAGTTAACGGAACCTTGGTCTTCGTGGGTTGAACAGGCGTTGTTGCAGGCTATGTTGGTGGTGTCACAGATGTTTACAACAGTTTTGGTACGCCTATCTAGTGCATGGTTGTTCCGTGATCTGAACTGTGTATACAAACTTTCTAGTAGCCAGAACCTACGGTTGATGATATACATCCTGCACTACCCATATCAAGGAACATACCATAATTCCCATAGTCTAGGGTCATTAAGGTAGTGCAGGATTTATATCATCAGCCGTAGAAATCTATAATGGATACACCGTAAACCGGCCCCAGGGATGGAGTCTGGGGAGGGTATCCTGTCGGCCAAACTGCTCATAGCATTCCCTCAAAGTCATAACCCCTATAGAATCTATAGAATCCACTTTAGGGTTTAGGGTTTAGGGTTTAGCCCCTATAGAATCATTTTAGTACGCTACTTAAAAAAACCCATATTTAACTTATGAAGGCCTCCAAAACTAAACCCTCATAACAAACCCCTATAGAACTTTTCGGAGGAACCCCATTCTACTGGGGGGTTGTGTTAAGTCGTACCGCCCTGTGTGAAGTCATACCTTTGCGAGTGGACACTGGGGGGGAGCCATTCTGAACAGGTCCCGGCAATCGGCATGGACATAATTAGTTGAATATGGACTTCATGTTGTATCTCTGCGCGTGCACGTGGGGCCAAGTTGTTTGACCTCGGTTTTGCGCTTGATGATACACCTCCGCGCTGCGTGACAATTTCGACTTCTGTGGAATCTACACGGGGAGGCTGGTGGGGTGGTTTTGTGTCAGGGGAGCCATGAAATCGCACCGGAGGGTATCGTTCACCCCAATATTTTAAACTACGACCGGGTATCGTTCAACCTGTTGTAAAACTTGAAACCGGCGGTCGGTGCATCCCTCGCGCCAGAAGTGGGTACTTCTGAAATCGAGCGTGTACATGGGGAATGGCTGGTTGTCGTGCGCTGTGATGCCAACGATGTGTGTCTTGAGCCGGGTGCTTCGGAAATCGAGTGTCTAGTTGGGGAATGGCTGGTTTTGAAGTGCCGTGATTCTACTGCTGTTTGTCTTGAGCGGGTGCCTCTGAAAACGAGCGTCTACATGGGGAGCAGCTGGTTGTCATCAAGTCTTCGTGCATCTTCGTGCGCTATGATGGCAATGATGTATGTCTTGAGCGGGCGCTTGTTACATGTCTGAAAGCGTGCTTATGGTGATTAGCTGCCAAGCTGGCAGACTTATCAGGGCTCCGGGACATAATTTCCGAAGAAAGCCTGCGCGTGGCACTCGAAATCCCAAGTTGAAGTCTGCACCACGAATGTGCTAGGAAGCGCGTTGAGCGGTTGAAAAGCTTACGGGTAAAAGGAGTTTAGGGGAAAGTGAGAGGGGACGGCCGTCTTCCTCACAGTAATGGGGTTTACGGATTTGTAATTGTGGTCAAGTGTTCGTCCTGGCAACCCTAAACCCTAAACCCTAAACCCTAGGCCAGTTGCAAAAGGGTTTTTGGGCCATTTCGGGGTTACAGACTAGCGGGCTTCAGGCTTTAAGGTTTCAGGGTTTAGGGTTTAGGGTTTAGGGTTTAGGCTTCAGGCTTTAAGGTTTCAGGGTTTAGGGTTTAGGGCAAAAGGGAGACCAGCAAGTATGGGACGTAAGGGCTTTGGGTTTAGGGTTTAGGGAAACATCGGCCGTTCTGATCTGAGCCTCTGACAGGAATAGCAACAGCTTCCATCAACTCACGTTGAGAGGGCAACTCGCCAAATCCAGAACCTTAAGCCCCGCAGTCTGCACGCCCTAAACTTGCCCTAAAGCTGAACCCCAAACCCTACATCGAATCCTGAACTCAAAACCCAAACCCCTAAACCCTAAACCCCAAATCTCGGCCCTGAACCCCAAACTCTTAGCCCATCTTGGCCCTTCTAAAACTTATAGAACCTAGCCCCCTGCTTCCTCAGGAGGCTGTTGCAGCCATGGTGAAGGATCGCAGGGTTATGGTTTTCAGGTAACCGAAATTCCTAAACTGTAAGCCTAAACCTGACACCCTAAATCCCTGCACGTTACAGCTGTAAAGCTTAAAGGCTTAAATCGTAAGCGCTTAATCCTAAACCCTAAGGCCATTAAAAACCTTAAACCCTAAACCCTAAACCTCAAAAAGAGCCTGAAGCTACAGCCCAACAAGTCGACCTCTCCTTGGTGGAAGTGTCTGGTTTCTGCGTTCTTCTTTTGAAGCCCCAAAGCTCCACCAAAACTCACGCCCTCACAACTAAGAACTCCCCTTTCTGTAGTTATACTGTGCAGTAGTATACCCCGAAAACCTGTTCCAATTATAAAGGTCCCGAACGATCTTTTGGCCATTCTAGGATCGCAATCTTTACAGAGAGCCAGAGCCAGAACTCTTCTTGCCCGGCGAAGTCTCCCTGCTTGAGGCACTGACCCACTGCCTTAGCCGGCACAAGCCTCGAAAGCCTAACGGAGACTTGAAAGAACCCTGTGGAGACGCAGCAACATTTTGTGTCAAAGCTCTGAACCCGAAGCTGAAAATACCAAGCCCTGCATCCTCAACACTGGATCTCAGATCTCTGGCCCCTAAACCTCAGTCCCCGGCACTTGAGAAGCATGATCACGAGACCCCTGGTGTGCAGCAAGAAGAAGCCTACACGCATCAATGAGCTCATGATAGGATACTGCCCATACAGCCCCGCATCCAGTTAAAACTTTCGGCAAGCTCCAAGCCCCTACTGTACCCATAAAGCCTGAGGTCCTAAGTTTTCAATCGCGCATTCCCAAATTCCAAGAATTATACCCTGAACCGTTGAACCCTAAACCCTAAACTCTAAACCCTAAACCCCTAAACCCTAAACCCTAAACCCCTAAACCCCTAAACCCTAAACCCCTAAACCCCAAACCCTAAACCCTAAACCCTATACCCTGAACCGTTGAACCCTAAACCCTTGTCCTGGAGGAGCCCGACTCGCCGACCACCGGGCGCGTGCGGGAAGAGCGTTTCCGCAGCGTTCTGGAAGAGGCCAATGGCAACAACCCTAAACCCTAAACCCTAAACCCTAACATCTACAAGCAAAGTGAACATGATCCTTTTACCCCAAACTTCAATATCCGAAGAAGATGACAACCAAGCCTAAACCAGAGCCCTTGAACCCTAAATCCCTCAAGGCCTGAAGCCCTTGACCCCCTAGAAGGAACGCCCGGAACCCTAGAAGGGATCCTGGTCAACGGACTTTTAGGTTCCCTGGTAGACTATTTGAAGTGGAAGCCGGATAGTTGGATCGTCAATATTTAAGTATAGGAATCCCAGCACAAATCATCCTAAATCCATGTTCCAACTCTACGGGAGGCACTGACAAACTAAACCCGTATTGTTAGTATATCATTAATCCATACTGCTAGGGTATTATCTTTATTGCTAGGATGACACTTGTCGTTACTATTAGTAGCACCTAGACTCCTTAAAAGAACCCTTCTGAAGGTGGCAAGCCAAGAGTTGTCCCCAGAGGAGCTACAGGTGGTCTTCCCCGATACTGGGCTTAAGTAAGATGTTCCGCAGGGGTGGAGGCGGCTTGGAGCATTACGCAGGCTTCAGGGTTTGTTGAATCGGGGATTTGGGATGATGTGGGGCTATTGGAGTCTGGAGTTGTGGATAGGATTTGAGATGTGGCTCTTGTTGTTGTGAGTGCAGGGTGTTGGGTGTCGGGTGGCGTTTGGTCACCACCCCACCTCCCACCTCCCGTGACGACAAACATAGGCGACAAAGTCGGTAGTGGAGTGGACTCTTATAGAGCCTTCCAGATGTAGAAAGCCGGGGAGGGGGAGCTTATGATGTTATTATGTATAACGTGCATCTGCAACTTCTCCGGAATTATCGAACCCTACCATAGATACAAGGCCAGCTTGTTTGGGAGAGCTTAGTAACCAGAGTCGAATGTGTGCTGCACCCAGAAGTTTCCACGTCCAAGGAGAAGCCCATCATCACCTGAATCTGAGCAGCAAAACGTTCCAGATTCCAGACGCATGAGAAAGTGGCAAAGGCACAAGAGTAGCCCGACAGCTAACGATGCTCTGCTGCGTGGCGAAAAAGCTCGCTTCTCACGCCCGCAACTCAGGAACCCAAAGCCCTCCCAAAACCCCAAACCCTAAACTCCAAACTTTTTCGAACTCTCAGGCACAAGACCCGCGTCACAACCCTGAAACCCCCAAGTCGTAAGATCCCAAATCCTGAGAGCTCGTTGGCCTGGATCCCACACTCCGACCTACTCCCTTCACAAGCGTCTTTAGCGGTCTAAGGGAGGGGCATTCATGATTGGAGGAGGGCTTTGGAGGTGGGGTGCACCTGGGTAATTGTATTCATGGGGGTTTAGGGTTTAGGCTTTTTCTCGTGTTTGTGATGATGTCTCAATAACGTTGTTGGTGCATTCCGCCGACCGAGTTTACAACGGCAAAATGAAGCCAAATCCTTAATCGAACCGTTGACCTGAAGTCTAGACTTCTGGCATCTTGTATCCTATATGTAGACATTGTATGTGTGTGTGTGTATGTATGTATGTATGTATGTGTGTCTGTATGCATGCATGCATGCATGCATGTCTGTATGCATGCATGCATGCATGCATGCATGCATGCATGCATGCATGCATGCATACATGTACGTAGGTAGGTAGGTAGGTAGGTAGGTAAGTGTGTATGCATGTCATATGTATGTGCGTGTATGTATGGATGTCAAGCGAGTTTAAACTTATCACCCTGGAGCCCCACGCAGGTCAGCGCGGGCAGGGGCCTCAACACACGCTCGCTGTTCCTTGCTGCTTTTCACTTGCAGAGGCCCAGAAAAAAGGCCAACGGTTTAGGGTTTAGGGTTCAGGGTTTAGGGCCAACCACACCCGTGGCTCAAATTACCTGCTACCATAGCCAATGGGCCATGACTCTTGGTAGGGTTTGGAGCTACACCGTAAAACAAAACATGGCTGATAGTAGGATCTCTTCTGTCGGGTTTAACACCTGCGTCTGAATAATTTGTAGCACTCTATTGTTCAGGGCTCATGAAAACATCCAAAGTTCAACATACCAGTAATATCATTCCTTCCGATATTACTAGTAATTCGATGTGATAACGCACCCCCCCCAAATCCTATATTCCAGCTATTCGTGCTTCATTAGAGCCCTTATGAACCGTAGTGCATACGCCGTAAAACCCAATTTGCTTTTTATTTATATTTGGGTTTTAGGATTTTAGGGCTCATCGTAGTTCTGCTTTTAGGGGATGCAGGGCGTAGAGGTGGGGGACTCGAGGTTAGGGGCTTTACTACTGTTGATGGACAAAATCCTGCAATACCCATTATAAGGAATATACCATAATTCCCATAGTTTAGAGTCCTTAAGGTCATGCAGGATTTTGTCCATCAGCAGTATCTAAGACTTTGGAGGATTTAAAGGGTTTCCAGTTTCATATTGTCACCGAAAAAACCTCTCTAAAGCCCTTATGACAATGAGAGCCTGAAGCACCTTCGTAATACCTTCATACAGCCCGACTCCAATGTCTAAAGGCTAGATTTGCCCTAATTTGCCCTAAAGCCATAACCCCTAAACCCTAAACCCTAAACCCATAAACCTAAACCCCAGGCCCGAAACCCCAAACGCCCGAGCACCCGAAACTGGACCCCTCGACTCCTCCACCCCGACTTCAAGTTAGCTTCAGTGCTGAAGGCTTTGAGTTTAGGGTCTAGGGTTAGAGACTTGGAGCTTTAGGGCCTAGGGTGTAAGGTCTCGGGCTTGGGGCTTAAGGATGTAGGGTGTACGGTGTAGGGCTTATTCTCAGCATTTAGGGTGTGGGCTCGCGTGTTTAAGGGGTTTCGAGATTTTAGACTTGGCTTTTCGCACGGGACGTTGTCTTCCTTACAAGCATTCCTGCAACAAGGGCTTGAGGAGAGCTTTCGGGTGGCTGTGAGGACCACGGGGTTTAGGGTTTCGAGATCCATATCCCAGAGACTCCGATATCCCATAATTAGGGAATATACCTCAAAATGTAGTAGGATCCCTACTATAATTTAAGGTATATTCCGTAACTAAAAGATATTGGAGTCTCTGGGATCCCTGAAATCATTTCTCGGAGGTCCGTTGCCAAACTACGGGGTTTTCTGAACCGGGTGTCTGGCCTTCAGCATGCACACCCTGAGACTCAAAATCCTTACATCCCGAAGCCTCAAGACCAGAAGCCTTCCAAAACCTCTCTTATTATCAGCTTCTACTTGCCTATCAAGCACTAAAAGGATCCCTAAGCCCTAAAGCCTAAACCCCCTCCTTCCTGTTTATGCCGTAGTTAGCCGGCCGGCTTAGGAAGCGAGCTTCGTGTCACAGAAGCTCGTTCAGTCGTCCGGACCCCTGGTAATTATAGTAGTAATAATAACAATAGTAACAATAGTAGTAATATTAGTAATAGTAGTAATAAATAGTAGTAGTAGTAACAATAAAATAGTAGTAATAATAGTAATAAGTGGTATTAATAATAGTAACAATAGTAACAATAGTAATAATAGGAAGAATAGTAATAATAGTAAGAATAGTAATAATAGTAAGAATAGTAATAATAGTAATAATAGTAATAATAGTAACAATAGCAACAATAGTAATAATGGTAATAATAGTAATAACAGTAATAATAGTAATAATAGTAGTAATAATAGTAATAGTAATAATAGTAATACTAGTAATAGTAATACTAGTAATAATAATAGTAATAATCGAGCCGTCTGGAGCCCTGGTTTTCGCGAGGATCTTTGGGGTTGCGATTCAAAGGGTTCCCTTTTAAAGCGGTCCTTTTTTGAATTAAAGAGTTCCTTTTTCAAGGGTTCCTGGTTAAGTTGTTTTTTTTTGAAGGGCTCCTTTTCAGTTTGTTCCTTTTAGGGGTTACTTTTTGAAGGAGGTTCGTGAGCGGGACCGGAGGGGCCTTGGGGGTTTAGGATTTACGGGGTTAGTCGAGTAGGGTTTAGGGGAGTTTAGGGGGAACTAAGAATTAGAACTGGGTTTGGGGATTTTCGGGGTTGATTATACTAGAGTTTTGAAATCAGGAACTTGAAGTTGGATCTGCACAAAGTCACGGACTCTAAATTAACAGTAAGGGTTTAGGGTGTCGAGCTTAGGGTGTGGGGGTTTAGGATTAGGGGGTAGGGATAGCAGGAGGGCCCTTCATAACCCTGATAAGATGCACCTGCCCTGATTCATGATGCTACCCCCTTAGAGTAGAAGCCAAAAAGTTGGAAACCCAATAGCCTCAATCCCTAAGAGTAATGTAAAAGGAATCCCAGCACTATTTGGCCTTAATCCGGTTTCCAACTTTATGGGGTTTACTGTACATTGCCTATGCAGTTACAGGATGAGATGCCCCCAAACCCCGGGGTCGGTTTCAGGATTCATAGGAGCCTAGGAATTGAACTTTTTAGTGAAACCCCTAAACCCTAAACCCAAAACCCTAAGCCCTAAACCCTAAGCCCTAAACCCTAAGCCTTAAACCCTAAACCATAACACCCTAGTCCAAACCCTCAACCCAAAACCCTAAACCCTAAGCCCTAAACCCTAAGCCCTAAACCCTAAGCCCTAAGCCCTAAACCCTAACACCCTAGTCCCTAAACCCTAAACCCTAAGCCCTAACACCCTAAACCCAAAACCCTGAACCCTGAGCTATGTATTTCTGAACATTGAACCTCCAAAGCCGCAAGCCGACCCTGATATCGAGATTTGAAGAACACCGAATATTCTATAAATAAATTAGATAAATAAAATAAATAAACAAGTTAAATAAATAAATATATATATATATGTATAGAAGTATGTATACTCATACTCCTTATACTATATACGAATTGTCAGTGCCGCACCATGTGTATTTCTATCCCCGATCCTGAGCCCTTGGCTCGGCACAACGCCCAAATTCGCCAACTTCAGGTCACCACAGGCCCGCGCTGAGCCTGGAGATGCTGCTTTGGGGTCTCAGGTGTTTTTGCTGGGGCGGNGGGGGGGGTGGGGGGGGGGTTGGGGGGTGGAAGATTTTTGTGTTTAGAGATTCAGAGTCTCCAACTTCAACATATGTGGGGGTTTCCGAAAATAGGGCATCCCAATATAGTACCCTAAATAGTAGGATCCTTACTATAAAGACCCCCCAAATAAGGTACCCCTGATTTTCGGAAACTCCCATGTAGGGTTCTGAGTTGAGGGGGGTGCTCCCTTTTCACTCTTCTGGCAGCCTGAGCCGCAAACGCGAAAGTATCACGAACCGTGAGGTCGTTGGGGGTCCTGAGCATCAATGTAGTGATGCAAAATCGCAGGCAAATGCGTGTTCATGTGCAAGCTTCCATTGCTTTCAGGTTGGCGAATCATAAGCCTCGTGGATTGCCATCGATAGGTTGTTTGTGTTTGCCTACTTGGCATTGTGTGGTGGCGAATGCGTTGATTCTTAACGATCCGGCACACCCCACTCTGCACTCGCGACCCCTTTTTTGTGAGCTCAGCTGTCTCCAAAGCACGTGTCTAGGTTTTTTTGTGACAGTCGGTGCGGGTTGGCAGCGAGAGTGATAGGTCGCTCAGCGGTCTACCAATGACAAGCCCTGGTCCCCTGGAGTGCTTGAGCTTTGAAGTTTAGGGCTTAGGGGTTTAGGGTTTAGGGTTTGGGGGTTTAGGGTTTGGGGTTTAGGGGTTTAGGGTTTAGGGGTTTAGGTTTAGGGCTTTAGGGGTTTAGGGTTGAGGCCCTCAGTGTGATGAGGCCATGAAGCCTAGGCCCTCACCCCGTCCAAACCGTAACGTGGTTTTATCATGTAGCGTTCACGGTCATGCAGTTTTCATCTACAGAAGTTTCCACCAAATTAGAATTAGCTCAAGTTGCGGCTTGGGCTTCAGGGCTTGGGGTTTGGGGATTTTTGGGGTTTGGGGCTGAAGGCTGCTGCAAGGCTATGTCTGTTGGCGGCGCAGTTGCCTACCATAGGAGCCTTCATACTTACCTATTTTATACGATTTTTGGGAGTTCCTTATTATACTTATAGTATAACTTGTATATAACTTGTTGTATAATGGCCCCCAAATTTCAACACCCTATTCTAATTATTAAGGCCCCTATATAGCAACATACTTGCCCGACACCTACTTCAGGGTTTAGGGGGAGCCACTACCCTAATCCTAATGACCCTAAACCGTAGCTCGGAGGTTAGGGTTGTGGTCACTTTCGAACACAGAGGCCACCCAAACAAGAGCGCTCCGTAGCCATGAATCGCCGCAATCGTTCCCGACATCGTCTAGCATGATGCGGGGAAGATGGTCTACTGGACACTTTCCCGAATCTTCTGGAACAAAAGTAAAGCCAACAAAAAGCGGTGCAGCACAACATCCCAACATCTCTGGAAACAATGGGGTGCAACCTCTACTTGTTTATGCAGCCCCTGGTTTACATTCCTCACCGCAAGCTCATGACCTGCAGGGCCCTTTACATCCCTTGACAAAGCCAGCTTGATTTACATTCAATCGGCAAGCTCTCGCGAGGCCCTGGAGGATACTGTGGTGGAAGACCACAGCATCAGCCCTATAGGCATCCGATGGTTCAGGATTCAGAGACCACGGGTTCAGATGTGGAGAGTTGCATGCCGCCGAGACTGTCAGGCAAGTTCCTAAACCAGAAGTGAGTTGGATTTGAACTAAATTGAGGTTCTAGCTGGCCAATTCAACAAGGGTCGTCACCCTGCTATGCTAACTTACCATTCGTCACGGGTGCTTTGGTATTGCCACCCCCTGTATGTTCAAGAATCAAGGTCCCCCCCTTGGCCCCCTTTGGGGGTGAGGACATGTGGAAGAAGTACTCATGAGCCCGTCTTCGCGGCCTTTGCGAGCAGAACCTTCATTGCCCCTAAACCCTAAACCTGTACCAGCAGCCCTGGCAGTGAGAACAGGGTTTAGGGTTTAGGCTTTGCCTTGTTGTTTTTCAGGCCCGAGAGCAAATTTCTCGTGTGATCTTGGGCTCAAATCGGCTTAGGGTTTGACAGTTTCGGGTTCCGGTCCGGGGGCTTAGGCTTCCTCTAAAGGCTACTATAAGGGCTCCTATAAGGTGGGTTCCGGTTCAGCGTTTAGGCTTCAGGGGACTCCTTGACAGGCGACGTCAACCTCGCAAACCCTCAGAAAATTGCACTCTGTGGCGGGTATAGGGGCCTAAACAATTTCCTATACTATTGTGGGGTTCCTTGTTACGGATATAGTATCAACGGGCCCCAACCTATTCTAATTGTTGCGGCGCCTGTAGTTTCCCCTCAACCCTGAGAGCAATGTGAAACCTCGCAGGCCGTTACATCCCCAAATATGCTGGGAAACCCAAAGCGCCTAAATGGGGGTTTCCGAAAATAGGGGACCCTAATAAAGCACCCTAAATAGTAGGATCCTTATTATAAGGACCCCAAATCAAGGTACCCCTAATTTCGGAAACTCCTAAATCCCTAAACACCCGAACCTCAGAGCCAGAAGACCCAAGCCCCGAAACATTCGAGCCCTAACCCCTGAAACCCTAAATCTCGCAGCTTCATCTTGGCCTTTGCGTGCTTCTGTCTTAAGCCAGAGACTCCAATATCCCTTAATTAAGGAATATTCCTTAAATCATATCAGGGATCCTACTATGTATAATGTAAGGTATATTCCTTAATTGCAGTAGAAGCCAGAAAGTTGGAACATCATTCTCCTCATGCCCTTAAGGTAGAGTGTAGGGGATCCTTGCACAAATCCTCCTAAACCATGTTCCAACTTTCTGGGGTTCACTGTAAGGGGTTTTGGAGTCTCTCTTTTCCAGGCAACACGCAAACCAGTCCTGAGGCTCGGGCTGTCATTCAGTGTGACTTCCCAGAGAGCCCAATACCCCTTAGTTAAGGAATAAGGGTTCCTTAAAGGGCTCCTTAAAGGGATCTATTGGGGTTCTATAAGGGAAGTAAGGAATATGGCTTAAATTATATAGTGCTTCATATTATGATTTAAGCTATATTCCTTAATTAAGGGGTATTGGGCTCTCTGGGTTACGGTTTCCTTTATTCCTGTTTCCAGGGTTTCAGAGCTTTGGTTTCTAGGGCCTGGTATAGGTGTTAACCATGTCTTGGATATGGGTGTTACGGACTTTACAGGGATTTTAGACGCATCTTTGCGGAGGTTATGTGAGGGTTTTAGAATTTCATGGTTTATGGTCTAGGTTCTTGAATTAGAGGCAGACTCACGACTCACGTGCCTATCCATGAAATTGGTGGAATTGGGGGTGTAACTCCTGGGACTTGACGGCTGTTCCTTCAGACGGGAAGAGCGCCATGCTGCAGACGCTTTGCTCAGGGCTTCTTGGCATTGCTCGAAGGGTCAGGGCACGTCGTAGATAGGTCAACCGCGGAGGTATAAGAGCCCTTTAGGCTTTACATAGAAAGATAGATCGGTAGGTAGATAGTTAGCATGAGAGCCTGAAAGCGGAGGGTGTACCTAGATTCGCTTGTTTTTCGTAGTTCAGTTATCCACAATCCTGGGTCTATGCCGTAATCCCTGAACCCTCATTCCTGACCCCTAAACCCCCTCTTCACGCCCATGCTCAGCGCTGCTCTGCTCTGCTCTCGCCATGCAGATCTTCGTGGAAACTCCGGCAGGAAACAGGCAGCCGGCTCGAAAGTGGTGCTTAACCGAGTAGACCTGTGAAAAGCAACCTAGGCGATTTAGGAACCAGGGTTGAACAGGTTTTGGGCCAAGGGTGTGCAAGCTTGAGGGCCGTTGAGGGTGTAGGCTCCCAGGGCTTGCAGCGTCAAAAAGGTTCGGGGATTAGGGCTTTTAAGCTTCAGGGTTTCGGGTTTGTAAGTTAGGGTTTAGTTTAGGATCAGGTTCGTGTACTTTCGGGTCCAGGCTCATCCTCTTGTAACCCGTGCAGAAAGGATAGTCAAGAGTTTGATGCAAAATCCAAGAGGAAGTCTGCCCCATGATAGTTCCAAAACTCCGTTTTCGAGCACAGAAGTTTAAGACACCCACAACCTTAAACCCTAAACCCTAAACCTTAAACCCTAAACCCCTCTAGCCCTAAAACTGAAACCGCGAACCTGCAACCCTACAGCCCTAAGCCGGGGAACCCTGGCCAAAGACGGGATTCTGCGACACCCAGATCACTCCGGTTTGTTGGGCAAGGGCAAGGGTCTAGTTCGAGAATCAGGGCTCATCTATTCGTCTTTTTGGGTGCAAAGGACCTGAAATATGATGCTGTTGGTCAACGTTGAGCCTCAGGGTTAGCTTACACCCTGAATCCTAAACCCTGAGCTGTAGGGTTTTGCGCATAGAGTTGTAAGCTGGTGGGTATAGGGCTTGGCGGTACCGGATGTGGGACGTAGGGGCAACTGCTCGCACGAATCTCGCCTAACAATCAAAGCCCTGCAAATGTCCTAAAGTCCTAAACCCTAAACCCTAAACACACGGATGCCCCAGAGGATCAGCGTGGATGTTGAGCCAGCCACTACCATTCTTGACATCAAGGCTGTCGTCCCCAAGCGTGAGATCATGGGTCCGTTTAGGGGTTCTTGTAAGTGTGTTGTGAAGGACGCTGCGAAGGGACCACAGCAAATCAGTAGTTAGGGGCCGTTTCAGTTGTGAAGTAGTGCTTATATTCGGGTTTTGGTGGGCGTTTGCAGTGGACGTGCTGCCTATTTCGGGGGCTTGTGGTCAGACCAGCAAGGAAAAGACATACGCGCTTCCCAAACGGTCCTACACACCTACGTGGTAGAAGGTATGGTTTCTGTCTATACTAGGAATACTTATATACGACATGCGAGGTTTTTGGGGCTGAGTGCTTCTCGGGTTTAGCGCTTGGGGTGTTGGGGTGTGGGTTTTGGGTCAGGTTGATTGAAGCGCTTGAGGTCTAGGCTTTTCCAGGTTTAAAGGCTTTGGCCGTTTGCGGCAAAGGGTTGTTTCACAGCGTATCTTGAAACCCTAACTAAACCCCTGATTGAAATACCCAAATTCGTCTAGCTCTTGTTGGTGTTGCTTGCTCCTGCGCCAGCAAATCCCCTGTCTGCAGCTCAGCTGACCTGTAGCCCTGACCTTCCCGCATTTCACGGTTTAGGGGTTTAGGGGTTTAGGGTTTAGGGCTTAAGGGTTTCGGGTCTAGGGTTTAAGATTCACCGGGTTCTAGAGTGCAATTACGCTCCCCCAAAGCCAAGAACACCCCCAGACTCCTGGCAAATCTACAGCAAAACAAATCTACAGTTGCGATTACGCTGAACCCCAAAACCTGTTTATTCTTATATACTTGAAGCCTTAAGTTGCAGCCAACACTCCTAAACCCAATCAAGAGCCGCCAAAGAGATGAAACCCTACTCCCGGAAACCCTGAACCAAACCTCGGAACAACCCCAAGCGGCGCCGCCCTGAACCTAAACGCACTTTAGACGTGAACCCTAAACTTGAGCCGTAAAGCCTACACCCAAGCCCTATATCCTAGCCCTGAGCCCACAGCCTGAAGTCCTACCCCTGAGCCCTAATCACTCGAACCCTACCCCAAACCCCAAACCCCGCCCCTAAGTGCTCAATCCTAAACCCTAAACCCTAAGTCCAAGCCCTACACCCTACTGAAAACCCTACCCCTGAGCCCCGCAGGTCAAGATCGAACCCTCAGTCGGCCTTCCGTCGGATCAGCAGAAGCTGAGACTTTGCGACATTTCTTCGACCCACCCTAGCTTGGAAGCGGACTTCGTTTAAAGGGCTTGGGTTTAGGGTTTAGGGTTTAGGGTTGAGGCTTGAAAGGGTTCTACCAGGTTTCCTTGAAGGGTTCTATAGGGGTCGAGGGCTTTCAGGCTTTCGGGTTGTCGGGTCTAGGATGTGAGGGTTCTAGGGTTTACGATCTTGGGGTTTAGCAGTTTAGGTCGTAAGTCGTTCGCTGTTTTAGGGCTTTAGGGCTTTGCCTTCCGACTAACGGGAGACAGCGCAGACTCCAGTACATCCCCTGCACATAGGAGGTCCCTAGTAAAGCAGATCCCCATTCTTAGGGGCACTTGTAATTACCACTGAATTTCTGGCTACTACAATCCTAAGAAGTAGCGAACATTATGACCAAGCTGACTATGGTTCTGGTATTGTGATTTCGAGTGCCTTCCTTTCTGAAGGGATGTTGGAGCCTGTGAGCAGGGTGCACCATCTCTCATGTTTGCACAGCCCAACACCCTAAACCTTAAAGCCTAAGCCCTTAACCCTAAACCCTGAATCCTAAACCCTAAGTCTACATCCTAAACTGTCGAAGAACAACCCAACTCTCAAGTGCCGAAGGAGCCAAACACGAGGAGACAGCCGCAGGGCAGCCCCTACAACAGAAGCCCCTATAGTCTTAGACCCGAAGCCCTAAATGCCAGAACAAACCCTAAACCCTAAACCCTAAACCCGAAACCCTAAACCCTAAACCGAAACCCTAAACCCTAAACCCTAAACCCTAAACCCGAAACCCTAAACCCTAAACCCTAAACCCTAAAGCTGCCTTTCCCTCGCGGCACCTCCCCTCAATCCGAAGTCCTGGCCCCCGGAAGGCTCTCCAGGAAGGTCTACTACGGGCCTTAATAATTTTTAATAATTTCCTACACTATTTTGGGGGTTCCTTGTTACCATTATAGTATAATGGGTCCCTGCAGTAGGCCCCCCAACAGAGTTCCGTAGTAGTAGCATATATGTACCTCTCGGTGTGTCTTCCAGCTGAGGATGTTCACGGTCATCCAGCTGGAGGATTCCAGGACCGCGTCCTGGATGTAATTTATAGAGGCCTGAATGCTCAAAAATTGTATTCCCTAGCTTTCCTTATCATAACCGTACTATAACAAACACACCCAAACTCCTGCTCTAGTTGTTGAGGCCCCTAAATTGATACATGAGTGTGCCCAATTCACAATAGTATTCCTTGAAGGACTTAGGGACCCTCGTCTGGTTCCTCGTATACGGAAAAAGCTGCAATCCAGCCCGAAGTCGAATCATTCAGGCCCTTGTATCCCGTGCAAACCCTACAGAGTCCCAAAAGGAACTCTGGTCTAATTAGCAAGGCCCCCATATTCCAACGGTCGCTTTTTCTGAGATCCTTGAACTGAACAGGTTTAGGCTTAGGGTTTATGGATACCCTGAACCTAATGTTGGGCATGGTTTATAGGAGTAAGAATTCGAGTTTACGGGTTTGGGGTTGGAATTAGGGCCTGAATTCTCAGTGTTTAGGGTTCAGTATTTAATCATAAGATTAGGATATAGTCTTTCGCCCGTCTTAGGGTCCCGAAGCCCTAGGCCTTTTACCTGAGACCTGAGACCCTAAACGCGCAGACGGAAAAGAGCCCTCAACATAAAACTCCTAAACCCTAAACCGGAATCCCCAACCTTAAACCATACACCCTGAACCCTAATGCATAAACCCTAATCCCTAAACCGCTTAAGCCCTAAACCTTACGATTCTTCCCTAAACCCTAAACCCTGTAGCAGACTTGCGGTCGACAAAAGGCCTTCAAAAAAAAGAGAAATTCCCTAAAACCTTCAAAAACCGTTTAAAACTCCTAAAACCCCCTATAAGCCCCTAAACCCTAAACTCCCTAAACCCCTTTCAGGTGGCCGATTACAAACTCCCCGATGGCTGCACTCTGACCTGGCCGAAGATCCGTGGTTCCCTGCCAGGGGTTTAGGGTTCAAGGTTTAGGATTTAGGGCTTAGGGTTTAGGGTTAAGGGTCCCTGAGGGTTTAATTAGGGTCCAAGGTTAAGGGTCCCTAAACCCGGTTTAGGGTTCAAGGTTAAGGCTTGAGGTCTTAAGGTATGTGGGTGGTGGTCAAAATTAGGGTCCCTTTTTGGGTCCCTATTAGAATACGGCAGCTATTATTTAGGGTACCCAAAAAGGGACCTTAAGTTTGACAACTACCCATGTGGGTTGGGGTCTACAGTTTGGGGTTTCGGGCTTGAGCTTCGGGGTTTAGGCTTCCAGGTTCAAGGCTTCGGCCTGATGTCCAGCTTCAACGGTTTAGGGTTTAGGGTGCAGGGTTTAGGGTTTAGGGTGTAGGGTTTAGGGTTTAGGGTGTAGGGTTGAGGGTTTAGGGTTTAGGGTATGATCGTGTTCCGGGGTTTTCGGCTTTGGGGTTTGTGGATATCCGTGG
Source organism: Symbiodinium sp. clade A Y106 (assembly GCA_003297005.1). Lineage (NCBI taxonomy): Eukaryota > Dinophyceae > Suessiales > Symbiodiniaceae > Symbiodinium > Symbiodinium sp. clade A. Next base: position 134,899 of record BGNK01000379.1, read on the forward strand.
TGTGTAGTAGTTCCATGCTGGCCTCCCAAGTACTACGAAGACCGTCTTCCTACGAGCAGCCTATTGGCCACCACAGCCGCTGCAAAGTGAAGTCAGTCTCCATAGGTTTGGCTTTGTCGACCCCAACGCCCCGGGAGCATCTTCGAAGCATTTCTGGCCCAAATGCCATGTTATGCAAGGTCTGTTGGGCAAACCCTGAGGCTAGCATGAGTAGTGCTCTACGTCTGCGTTTCGTAGCTACGCTCTCCATTGCTATGCTGAGAACTTGTTGCTTTTTGCTGGCAGCAGCATTTTCCGCTGGCGCGCCGCTGGATCATCTGGTGACGGATTTGCCGGGCCTCCTGGAGCCATTGCCAAGCAAGGCCTATGCGGGTCTCGTGCACGTGCCTGCACGAAGATATAACTGCAGTTGGGGTGGGGGGGAAGGAGTGTCACCGGCAGTGCACACTTTCTATTGGTATTCAGAGTCAGAAAAAGCTCCCGGAGAGGATCCCCTGATTCTTTGGCTGCAGGGTGGTCCTGGGGGCTCATCCTTGTTCGGTGGCTTTGTCGAGATGGGACCTCTGAAACTGGATGACAGGTCTTATTACTCGTGGAAGTACAATGCCACTGGTATACCGTCACCGATCCGAAACGAATTCAGTTGGACTGCCTTTGCTGGGCTCATCCTCCTGGAATATGCAGACATTGGCTTCTCCTCCTGTCATTCGCACGACACGGAGACGGGTCGTTGCAAATGGAACCTGGCTTCAGCAGCAGAGTCAATCGTGGGATTCCTTTCTGCATTCTTTGACTTGTTTCCCGAGCTACGGGGTCGACCCTTTTGGCTGGCTGGTGAGAGCTTTGCAGGAAATCTTGTCGTGGCCCTGGCAGCGGCCTTGCATGCTTTGGGGCCCTCGAGCCAAGTCCAGCTTGCAGGTGTGCTGCATGGAAATGCTGCGGTAGGGGACTACCAAGGTGTAGTCACTCCCTTTGACCATCTAAAGGGTGGGCCGCCCCTCACCACTGGAGATATGGGCCCCTTCGATGTCCAAGGCCATGTGGATTTTTGGTGGCGGACAGGGCTGACTTCCTCAAAGCTCTACCGCAGCCTGCAGAAGGCCTGCCCTTCCCTTGGCCGGGTAGAGCCGGATGGAAGATGCTAGGTTCCTGAGTAGTACCCTTTTGCCCTTTTTAGTTTGGGGTCCCCTTATTAAAACCAAATAGTAGGAAAAAGGGTACCCTTATTATTGAAGGTCCACTCCGGAACCTAGGATGTATGAAGCTTCTTCAGCACATGAAGTCAAACATTGGAAACTTTGAAGAACTGGGTGCCGGTGCGGCATGGTGGAATGTCTACAACATCTACGATACTTGCAATGACATGCCACATCTGCAAAGGCAGGGGCCCTCCGAAGCAGCAAAGTCGAAGCTTTCAAGTTTTGAGCACAGTGCCACTTGGGTGTGTGGTGGCATCCGTGCTTTGGAGGATTACTTCAACCGCGCAGACGTGCAAGACGCCATCCATGTGAAACGCACCACCAACTGGACAGTGAACGATGACGGCATCCGGTGGCATCATCCAGCCGCAGGAATCTCATTTCTGAACGAAATCAAGCAGCTTGCCGTTAAGTATCCGTTCCTTGCATATAGTGGTGACGTTGATGCCCAGATACCCCACACTGCCACCGAAATGTGGACAAGCTCCTTGGACTTCGAGGAACTAGAGCCATATCAGAAATGGACACTGGATAAGTACGTCCAGGGCTACGTGACAAGATACGAGCACAACTTCACATTCGCGACTGTGAAAGGTGAGGATGTTTGAAACCATGGGACCCTCCTGAAGAAACAGGGGTTGCAGGAGACTCTAAGGAACGTTGTGAGGTAATCATCATGACGGTGGGAGTAAAAGTATTAGAAACTTAATAGCAGCAATAAACGTAGACCTGCGCGGTTTTAATGTTCTTTGATGTAATTAGAATACCTTTATAGTACCCTTATAGACCCCCTGTAAAGGAACCCTATTCTAATGAGTAAGGCCCCTATGGTAGATCCAGGTGCCGGTCACATGGTCCCACTGCACCGCCCGGCCGCGGCACAGGCGATGATCTCTCGCTTCATCGCCGAGCGGTCCCTGCTGGTCCAAGAGCGGCGAACCGAGAAGCAACCTTGGGCTACAAAGCCTACCTTTGGTCAGTAGGGAATGGAAGAATGGTAGTCATAGTAGTTATAGTTGTACCCCGTTCCTCCATTCCCTACGAACCAAAGGTAAGAAAAAGCGATCGCGAGACTTTCCGGGCTTCCGAGGGCGATTTGATTTGGTCTTAAGTAGTTTTAGGGCTTACTTAGGGTCTACAGGGTTTGCAGGCACCAAAAGCATGCGGAGATCACACTTCGGCGATCTTGGTCCCTTCTTTTTCCTAGCTGGCGATGTTTGATCGCTGGGATTTCATCGCTTTTCCCTTGTAAGACTGGCGATGACTAGATTTGACTGGCACTGTGACCCAACGAAGTAGCCGGCTCTGGAGTTTCCGAAAATTAGGGGTACTTTATTTGGGGGTCCCTGTAATAAGGATCCTACTATTTAGGGTATTGTATTAGGGTCCCCTAGTTTCGGAAACTCCCAGTTGTGTTTCCCCCGGCATGAGCTCCAGAGCACACAATCCGTGATTCCAGGATCCAGGTTTAGGGTTTAGGGTGACCCAAACCTAGAGACCCGCTGTATCTATATTAATATTACAGCAATACGGTTACATTATAGTACTATGATATGATAGTGTTGTTATAGTAATATAATATCATAAATTATAAAGTACTATTGCAGTATATAATATTATCATAGTTCTACGCTCAAGTCCCGGCTCTGGCTAAACTGCAGGTGCCCGGGAAGCTCACGCCGTCTTCCTCTCAGGTCTGATGTGGGCTGTCATTTGGAGTTTAGCATATGATGGCCACTGGAGCGCATGGGATCCGGAAGCACCGTACTCAGTACTGCCGAGGCCTCGACGAACTCTGAAAGCGTCATTGCGGCCCTCACCTGACAAATATCTTCTGTTTGGGCGCGAAACTGATGCTGCGCCATCTGACGCGCAGTCTATCTGTCGGACATGGAATGTGGACGGTGGGGGCAGTTCTCTGAATTAGGGTCCCTTTCAGGATCCTTTATTGTAAGAGTGACGCCTCCTTTTGGGGAGGCCCCTGAATGTAGAGAACTCCCGTATCTTCTCTTTCTAGCACATAGAAGTCGAGACGTATGTCGATGAGTGTGTGTCCCTCTCACCGTCAATGTTAATTTGTTAATTGCTCTGTGGATGGGGTTGATACGGCTGATGGACGAAATCCTGCAGGACCCTAAGGACCCTAAACTACGGGAATTATGGTATATTCCTTATAATGGGTCCCTAAACCCTAAACCCTAATTATGGTATATTCCTTATAATGGGTAATGCAGGATTTTGTCCATCAACCGTAGTATACAGGCCTACATGCAGTCCATCCTGGAGACTCCAAAGTTGCATGTGCTGCCTCGCCAAAGTAGCTACTAGGTTTACTAGGGTTTAGGGTTTTAGGGTTTAGGGTTTAGGGTTTTAGGGTTTAGGGTTTAGGGTTTAGGGTTTTAGGGTTTAGGGTTTAGGGTTTAGGGTGCAGGTGGTAGATAGGATTGAGATCAAGCTGAAGTTGAGAAGCAGCTCTTGAGGGATGTTCATGGGATCCGATGCAGATTTTTCAAAACTATTCGTGAAACCTACCCCTTACTCTCAAACTACCAAAAACCTTAAATCCCCCCAAACCCACAGGCACAAGACTCTAAACCCGAACCCCCAGCACTCAAATCCTCAAAGCCTTCCTGAAAGCAACCCTATTCTAACTACTAAGGTCACAAAAGTACGTACAATAATAGCCTTTTATAGGTGTTGCGCCATTATTTTCACCAATTTTGCTGGTAAGTGAGGACCCTGCATTAAGTTGCATCGCGCCGGCGCGAGCTTTCCGGGCTCCCAGCCAAAGAAGCGGGAAGCACATCTGCAATGGGCAAAGAAGCATGGAGTTTCTGGAAGTTCCAGGCGAAAAATGTCGGGGCCAGTTTGGGAGTATATCATAGTACAACTTGTCCAGAGACTATAGCGGGATACTGGAGATACGATTACTGCTATTCCACAACGCTCCATACCCCAAAGCCCTGAAGGCTAAGACAAGCGTTACAAAACCCTTGTAGACATGATAGCCCCAGGAAGCAGTACACCCAGACCACCCAGACCATTACAACAGCTCACTCCCTCCTCAACCCCAAAGCCTGTAAAGCCCCCACCCCAAAACAATTAAAACCCATCGAAAATGAAAGTGACTGGCTGCTAGAGAGGCCTCCTCCACTCCTCGGCGGCTGGGGCCTCAGTGGAAACGCAGTCCCGGTTCAGAGGCTACGTCTGAGAATTTGTGTGGCTTTTTGTTTTACGGGCTCTACCGGTTCTGTAAGGGTCCTGAAAACCTTGAGGTATCGGGGTTTGAGAAGTCAATGCAGCATCCATTTACTTACAGTGGTATCATCATACACCCCCATGCCCTGGTTCTCGTGCTTCTGGGCCTCTACATTACGTTCTGAGACGCTTTTAGTGTGTGATATGAGGAACCTATAGGGTTCTGCAGCGCTTCTACGAGAAGTAGCACTAAGGCTTGAGGGCATGGCCTTATGGGGGCTAAGGCTTTGTTGTTTACTGCATATAGGGTTAAGTCTTCTGTTGAAGGAAAACCCTGAAACCACCACTCCGAACACTGGGCCTCCTCCACCCCGGAGCCGTTCCACCATCAACTAGGGCCGTTGAAGCACTACTCCGCTTCGATGTACCCGATGCAGACACGCAGGCTCACAGTCATGGCCTCGTTTTATTCCCGGCAGTCTAGTTCTAAAAGAGGAGCCATGTCCTCTTGCTTCCTCTATGCTTTGGCAGAAGGTCAGCTGAAGACGAGGGTGCTTCCTGTAGGTTTTGTGGGTCAGCACTTAACTAGTGCCTACATTCCAAGTGTGGGGTTTCGAGATATGTCCAAAGGAACAAAAGAAGGCTGTAGCTTCGGGGTGCACTCCGCCGAGGGTCTGGGCGGGGTTTGCAGGTTTACGGTTTGGGGCTGAGGGATCTTCTGGGGTTTAGGGTTTTGGGTTTAGTGGTTTGGGTTTGGGCTTACCTAGAGGGTCAGACCCTACCCCTCTGTTGGGGGGTACCTAAGTTTATGACTAGTATCCGTTATGCAGAAAACTAGCTGCCTTAGACAAACGAGGCGAGCCATGCCAGCGACGCATGTCTACATTCGCCCGCGCCGGTCTCAGTTCTACAGCTGCAGCCTCTTTCAGAGTTCTATACGGGTTCTTCATGGTTTTGAGGGTTTAGGTTTTAGGGCTTGCATTTGTTGGGTTAATGAAGACATTCCTTAAGAAAGGGATTTTGAAGTCTTTGGCCACCCTACACCCCAAACGCGCCAAAACATAGACCGCAAAACCTAAACTTAAATTCTTAACCCGACGACACCCTTTACCGTCACCGTTAATGTCTAAGTACCCAACTATGAATCATGAGTTCACAAGCTCTCCCAAATACGACAATACAAACCTACCATCCTGCATTCAATTCTCTTTGTATTCGGTGCTTCGGACCTAAAACTCCGAAACACCGAGCCCTGAACTTTTCTAGGGCTTAGGGCTTTCCGGTTTAGGGGTTTGGGGTTTACGGGTTTGGGGTTTGGGGGTTTGGGGTTTAGGGGTTTAGGGGTTTGGGGTTTAGGGGTTTGGGGTTTAGGGGTTTAGGGTTTGAGGGAAACCCTTCTAGGGTATCACCGGACAGACTCGCTTCCAAAGGCCTGTCTCGCCTGAGGAAGCCACCACACCCACAGAGAGGCCCAGTGTCGTTTCGATGCTTATAAAGGTTTTACGGTTTAGGGTTAGGGTTCAGACATATTCTAAAGGCTTTTATATTTCCATACTAGGACCCAGAGTAAGCCCTTAGTCCCTTTTTTAAGGTTCAGGTTTCCTTATAACCCCCTTTAGACAAAAAGGGCACCCTTTTTATCCCTAGGTTACTCTTCGGTCTAGCATACTTGGTAAGATAGGGTTCCAAGCTTTTTTTGTGGTGTCAGGGCTTTTCTGGGCGAACTCAAGGAGTCGATTCATTGGGGTTTTTGGGGATATGTCATATCTATATAGGGACCTGAAACGGGATGTTGTTATTAGCACTGACTTACTCGCTGACCTATCTATCTATCTATCTACCTCTCGATCTATCGATCTATCGACCTATCGATTTACCTGTCTATAGACACGACCGTCAGCCTTGCCAGGACCCCAACGAAGCAAGTGTTAAATGATGTCACAGCACCAAGTTTTGGAGATTGCCTTTTTGCTTCAAGTTTTCAGGGGCAGGGTTTGGGTGTTACCTTCTGTGTTGAGCTTCATAGGTTTAGGGTTAATGGTTTAGGGTTTAGGGTTTAGGGGTCGCGGCTCTTGCAAGCCTAAATCCAAGAGGTGGGCAGGTTTTCCGTTGCTTGCAACCCTATTGGGTGCAATGCCCCTGCTGCTCTGCGTCTTTGCACTGTGTGTTAATGCTTTTCCGTCGGTTGAGGCCGAAGGATACCAGGATACCCGACAACCTGTGAAACTCCAACAACAAGAGGCCTGGTGCGGCGAGCTGAGACTCGCACAGAAGTCGGCGTACTACCCAAACCATTGCCGAATCGCCCCAACAACGTTGAATGGTAGTATAAGGTCTGAATAGGGTATCTTTCCTTCGAGTAGATACCTACACTAACCCCTACCGGAAAACTCATTCTAAGTACTATAAGGCCCTGTTGTCTAGGTAACCCAAGTCCCTCTGCCAGTGTTGGAGAAGCTGCCACAAAGATTGCCGGCATCATAGCCGAGGCAGAGGCGCGCAATCTGGTCAGAAGCTTGTACTTTTATTGTTGGGGCAGGGTGTTCGGTCAAGGTGCGGTCAAGGCGACCCTAAACCCTAAACCCTAAACGTCAACTACATGTCCCGGGTGCTATGGAATTCCTCTATACATAAGGCACCGTTTCAAGTCTACTTGAAGTGTTACCCAGATCCCTGGCACATACAAACTACTCGGTTGCAGGACAATAGTAGTTAATGGGGCATGTAGGGGAGTCGCCATCTCTGTGTCTGTATCTCCGTCCTTTCTCCGTTCTGTCTTTTGTGCATACATGCATACATACCTGCTTGCTTTCTTAAAGACATTCCCACAACTTTCAGTTACCGCGTACTGCATCGTAGTGCACTCAGTCAGTTCTTCTTTGCTGGAGAAGGTATCTGGTTGCTATGTCTGTTTTGGTTCTTGATGTGGGTCAATACTTCGGGAAGTACATGAGTATTAGGTACTTGGACCCGTAGGGAAAGGCTTGGGGCACGGGTTGAGGGCTTAGGTAGAGTAGTGTTCAGGTTTCGTGGGGCTTAGAGTGTCTACGGCATCTGGGTTCGCGCATTTCGATTGTCTGACAGGCGAACATCATGAGATGCATGACGTCCGGAGGCCCGCCGGTGCATTCGGGGCATGGATTCCGGTAACTAATCGGGTACGCCATTCTGCGGCATACAGGGCTGGATAGAGGCAAGCACTAGAAGGCAATTCTTCCAAGTAGGTTTCGGTGCAGCAACGTCACAAAAGCCTACCTATGAAACTGTGCAGTACACCCTAAACAACACTTAAACTCCCAAACCGTAAACTCCAACACCTCTAGACTCTGAAGGCCGGAGAGACCCTTAACCCCCCAAAGCCTTGAACCCTGAACTCTAAGCCCCTTTGCCCGAAGAGCCTGGAGCTCATAATTCCTAGACCTGTGAACCCCAAGCACGTTGCCTTAAAATCCTGAAACTACGCCCCGATACCTTGAAACCCCTCAAGTCACCATCCGTATGGCACGTCAAAACGGCAAAGGTCCGAAAAGGAATCATGCAGTAAGCTAGCTGGCCCAAAACCTGAGCTCCTAGACACCGAAACCCTTCAAATCCCTCAGCCCCAATTCCTGAAACCCTGCAGAAAACTTCGCCGAAGCCTTTCCACGCACAGAAGCCCAACCCAAAACCCAACGAAGGTCTAAGTCTAAGCTGAAATCGAAACCCTCAACCCTAAACCCTAAACCCACCCTAAACGAAATCCTTTGGGAGGCAACTGGTCCTCGGAGGCATCGGAGTTGGGGCAGTTGGCTTCAGGCCGCCAGAGGTTTTAGGATTTAGGGGTTAGGGGTTTGAGGTTTAGGGTTTAGGGTTTAAGGTCTAGGGGCTAAGGTTTAGTGTTTAGGGTTTGGGGTTTGGGGTTTAGGGTTTAAGGTCCAGGGTTTAAGGTTTAGGGTGTGGGGTTTGGGGTTTAAGGTTTAGGGTGTAAGGTCTAGGGGCCAAGGTTTAGTGTTTAGGGTTTAGGGTTCAAGGTTCAGGATCTAGGAATCGGAATTGGAATTGGGGTAGAGGATGTAATCCAGAAGCTTAGGCTCCTTAGGCTATAAGAATCAACGAGGTTTGATGCTTGAGTTTTAGGAATTAGTGTTCATTTAGGCTTTCGGGATTGATGATTATGGGTTGAAGGCCGAATCCCCGAAGTACCCTTCAGCCTGTAGGCGTCAGGTCGTCATGAGGGTTTCGGGATAGGGATCGAAGTTTTCGGCTGCTGGTTTTACGTATGGAACCCCTTTGGTTCTGGACTTTCCTCGTCGCAGACCTTTGGTGTTCTGATGGTTTTCGTATGCCTCTAAAAGTCGAACCTTGTCCTTCTTTGGGTATTCGGGAAGTGAGGTTGTTGCTTGAGCTGCCAAAACACTCGTAAGAACGTTGATCGTAGGAAGTCCTAAGCGAAATTTATGGTTCAAGTCTGGTGGAAGGAGGCTCTGAGCCGCGTTCCCGCGCGGGTACAATTGCTCAACTAGTTCCCACCCATAAGCTGACATTGAATCCGATCCTCAAACGGGGTGGGATTTCGGGTTCAATAATTGCCTGCGGGGTTCACAGGATTTCATTCAAGCCTTTGGGTTTAGGATCCTAAACCGTGAACCCTAAACCCTAAACCCTAAACCTATTAAGCCTTTGGGTTTAGGATCCTAAACCGCAAACCCTAAACCCTAAACCCTAAACCCTTTTAAGCCAACATGGACCCTTTAGCTTTCATGGCGAAATGGGATCATTTGAAGTCCTCTATCCCAAAGGGTCCAAGATGGTCCAAGTATCATTATTAGTAGGTTCTTGGCAGATATTATTTGGGCCATATGCTATACCGTTACAGATGTTCAAGATGGTCCAAGTATCATTATTGGTAGGCTCTTAGCAGATATTTGGGCCCCAACAGGATATAGTATACCGTTCTTTGACCCTAAACCTGTGCGCAAACCCCAAACCCCTAAACCCTAAGCCCCAAAGCCCCAAAGCCCAAACCTCTAAACCCCTAAACCCTAAACCTCCTAAGCCTCAAACCCCCAAACCCTCTACCCCGAAACCCTAAACTTCTTTGGGTATGGAGCTCTCTGTGCTCTTCGGTGCAAGGCACCATCCACGAACTCCGGCTCAGCGGCTTGATTGCAGGCACGGATTTGTTGGGGTTTAGGGTTTAGTGGTTTAGTGGTTCAGTGGTTTAGGGGTTCAGGGGTTTAGGGGTTAAGGGGTTCAGGGGTTTAGGGGTTTAGGCTTTGGGGGTTCAGGGCAAGGGCTAGGGGTTTTAGGGTTTTGGGTGTAGGGTTTAGGGTGTTTAGGGTTTAGGATTTAGGACTCTTTTTGGGTTTCGGCCCACGTGAATCGCTTCGGAGCTTTCTTGGCGTATTCGTTGGCAAAATGGGACGTTGGGTAAACAGGGAGATCCAAGCTTTAAGCGCTTGAACTCCACCCTCATTCCAGTCTCCGAGCTTAAGCGAGTCAGTTTAGGGTTTAGGGTTTAGGGTTGATTCGTGTTGCACATTCGTGGTTGCGGCTGCCACTGTTCTAGGGGTTTATGCTGTTCTTTTTTTGGATGGGATCTCTGTCAATTCCATAAGAGGGCTTTGGACCCTACAAAATAGTTCTTCAGATTCTAGTAGGCCAATTACGGTACATGAACCCTTCCACATCCGGAACTTGCTTAAGTCTCAAACCCTACAGCCCTCAGGAGTCACTATAGAGCCCTCTTCTTTGAAGGTGATTGCATGAAGCTGAAGGAGAACGTGGAGGTCTGCGTCTTCGCAGTTTCCCCTCAATGCTTGTTGAGTTTTTGGAGTTCGCGAATATCCACTTCAGCCGCTCACAACCTGTACAGTTCAGGTTTTCCAACAGGAGGCGTGTTCTCGCCCTTGCATGAAGAAGCTGCGGAGTGTGTCCGCAGTCTTGAGACCGTAGAATCGCAAGTGCACAAGGGGGATTCCCTAAACCCTAAACCCTAAACCCGGGCATGCCCAACTTTGACAGTACAAGCTGCTTTCCCTGCAGTTGCAGGCTTGAGGACTCATGGGGTTTAGGGCGTAGTAGCTTTGGCTTGCTATGAGGGTAGTTGTCAAAATTAAGGTCCCTTTTTGGGTCCCTATTATAGTACGGCACCTATTATTTAGGGTACCCCAAAAGGGACCATAATTTTGAGAACCACCCATGAATCTATACTGAGATCTTCGAGCGGTCAAAAGCTCAAGCAGTGAAAGCCCAAGCAGAACGCCGAGTTGAAGACTTCTCGGTATTTCTGTTTTACGAGGATTTGCGAATGTCTCTGAAGGCGTTCCAAAATTGCAGATTCTCGTAGGCTAAATCAAGTAGCGATTTGGGTTTGCAAAGGTTCACTCTATTCGAGGGAACCTATCTGAAAGCTAATCGGATGCCGGTATGTCTAGCAACCGCGCTTATCGACCCGCAATATCTCGTACCATTTTAGATTATAAGAATCACATGAAACCCTTATACTAGAATTAAGCCTAGCCCTCTACAACTACCTAGCGGCCCCTATTAAATACGGGTGATGATATAAATCTGCATTACCCGTAAGAAGGGATATAGTCTAGGGTCATGAAGACTTACCCCTGTTAACTAAAGGATGGCTCAACAGCTTCGGTAGTCAGTTAGAGCCACAGGTAGGTGTTTTCGTGAGCTTTCAACGAAAAGTACGCCTACTGCCTGAGAGCCTGCAACCGTTCAAGCAACAAAAACCTTCAACCACAAGCCCTAAACGACGAGATGCCTTGAACCTGAAGCCCTAATTTTCTAAACCGGGTCCAAAATCTGTAAAGCTAATCGGCTACACAACACCCCGAAAGCTAGGACTTGAAGAGCCGGATGATGAGCTTGGCGGACAGACCCTCAGTGAGTGCATGTCCTGCGAGAACGGGACTTCGCCTGGTGAAGTGCTTTGGGTTGTGTCCTGGTTCCAGGGTTTGTGGTTTCCGGGGCTCTTGGAGAGTAGGCACCGCTTCTCTAGGCTTTTAGATTCACGTTCTGGTGCTTTCCTTGTGGGTTCGTGGGGTGAAGGATGTAACGTTCTGAGGTAATTTCGTTCGCCTGTGGTGCATGTCCTTCTGAGTTTTTCGAGAGTTGACGGTGCGGCGTCTAGGGTGGTGCGGTGACACGATCATCGCTGTTGTCGTCTTCCTTGTCGCATATGTCAAACCTCCCATGAATGTTGATGGTCCTTCGAGTGGGTTGAAGCAAGATAGACTACTACCGGATTCATGATTAAGCCACAACGAACCTTACCCCTGAGCCCACACTCGTCCAAATCCTCGACGGAGCGTTCTGCAAGTCTTTGCTTGCTCTTCGGGCACGTTGCAGAATTTGGTGGTACATTCCGGAGTGGGCTTCCTGTTTCAATCCCTCAGTTCGGCGTAGCCGTTGCTCCGGGCAACCATAGTTGCTCGATGGTTGGATGACGATCGCAAATGATTTAAAGTCCGAAACCGCAAAACCGTCAGCCGCAGTGTGGTTGAGAGTTCAGGGTTAAGGCAATCAAGCAGCATGAAGCTTAAATGCAAATTCGCAACCCCAACCTCCACCTCATATTAGGTTCCGACCTTTGGAAACACGGGAGCTAGAGGATGGCATGCCCAATATGGACAGGCACCGATAAGAAGTACACAACGGCAACCTACTCTTGCCCGCTCTAGCTACCCTCCGATGGGCCTTGCAGACCTTTTCCTAAGACCACTGTAGCTAAAGTTTGTTTTCGTTGATTGGCCGGCTGGGGCGATGGTCTGGTTAATCGTCTCCAAAACTCCAAAGCAAGTCAGGATGAGAACCGCCGCCTCAAGGGTCAGCCGCTGACCCAGCCAACGGACCTTGCTTGTTCTGGAAGCCCTTGCTGCTGCAGCTGCTACTTGTCCTACTAGTAGTACGAGGACGAGTACGAGTGCAAGTACTGGTTCTAGCACCACTACTAGTACGAGAGCGACTACCACGACAAGGACTGTTGCTGCTACTACTACCACTACGAATAATGCTACCACTACTGCCCATATGAAACCCCAAACCCTCAACCTGTTCTGAAGCCCTATTGAAGGATGCCCGGCAAGCCCAACACCCCCCCCCCCAAAAAAAAAAAAAAAAAAAAAAAAAAAAACCAAAAGGGTTTACCCCCAAGCCCCCCCCCCCACCAACCCCCCAGGGGCACCCCCAAGACCACCAACGCCCCCACAAAACCAAACACAACCCCAAAACACACCACCCNCACAAGCCCCCCACCGTGCTCGAACCACATAGAATGGCGCCCCGGAAGCCCCCCCCCCCCCCCCCAAAAAAAAAAAAAAAAAAAAAAACTCAAAGCCGGACGGCTTCAGCCCTGAGGCCCTACACCCGACAGACGCCGAGGGCATGCCCTGAAGCCACCGAGACCATGCTAAAACGCGACCCGACCCCGTAAACGCTAAGCCCTAAGTCCTAAACAAGCCTTATAAGCCTTAAAAAAAATCCCCTGAGCCCGAAAACCTGCTAAATCAATTACGCCCCCCTGAACCCGAAACACCGAATCCCTGAATCCCCGAAACCCGAAAACCCTACATCCTCAGCCCGGAGCATTCAAAACTTCGTCCTTGAAACGTGCCGAAGGCTCGGACAACGACCTGCGGAGCCGGAGATTTCGAGGTCGCAGTGTTTGGTTTTTAGGGTTTTTAGGGCTGATGCTTTTTCAGGGTGCTTCGGGCTTTTCGGGCTGTAGAGTGTAGGGCGGCGGGTCTCAGGGTGCTTTTGGGTTTAGGGGCGTTTAGTACGGTAGGAGGGCTGCGGGTTTCAGGGTGCTGTTGGGTCGTAGGGCTTCACGTGCCGTGGGGTTCAGGGCTGAGGGTTTCAGGGCAGGGTGCTTTTGTGTTCTAGGGCTCTTGAGCTTTTGAGGGTTCGGTTGGGGTTTCGTTTTAGCGAGTGTTGTTGGTCTTGTGGGTTTTGAGGGTTTGTGTGGGTAAGGGCCTTTAGGGTTTAGCGTGTAGGGGGGGGGTGTTAGGGATGTTGTTTTTGTCGGCCTTGTGCAAGAGCATATATTCAAGCTTGAGTATTTCGAGGCAGCTGCATCATCTCCCCGATCAACCCAAAGAATATCATGCTCGTTCTCCCAGGGCCTCGACGCCGCCGTTCTCCGACGCGCAGAGCGCGCTGCTGGCCCAACAGCAGCTGATCGTGCAGCAGATGCAGCAGCAGCAACAGTCGCTTGGCCCCTGGGAAGTGAGGGACCCGGGGTTTGAGAATGGCCAAATGGTAATAGAATAGAACACAACAGAATCAACTATGTAGTATCATCTCCCGTAGTATGATGTAGTATAACAAGATGACAAAATATGACAGAATATCATGTCACACATTTTCACGCATAGACAAATATGTACACACTATACATGTATGCATGCATGAATGCATGGGTGCATGTATGCATGTATGTATGTATGTATGTAGGTATGTAGCCTCAAACCCAGCACTTGACGACGATCTGACGACCCAAGCGAAGGCTGATGCAGCAGCTCCTCACGAACCAGCTGCAGCAGAGACGAGGTGGCAGAGCCCAAGAATGTAGGGCCGGTCCGGGCGCAAATGACGTAAAGCCGCAGGACCTGGGTTCCTGAATGGGTTTCTTGCGATGTGGGAGTTTCCGAAAATTTGGGGTACCTTATTTTGGGGTCCTTATAATAAGGATCCTACTATTCAGGGTACTGTATTAGGGTTCCTATTTTCGGAAACTCCCATGTATGCATTGAGGGTTTTGGGATCATATTACATTTACTGGCCTCTGCCTTTCACATGTCGCATCCTCCTCGATGTTGGGTCCTCACGCACACTGAAGTTTAAGCCCAGCAGTAAAAGCCCGATCAATGGCTGTAAGTTTTGGATTGTTTACTCAATCAAACGTTACCCTAAACACTAAACCCTAAACCCTAGAGAAGTAATTTTGACCGGAAGTCCTTGCTTAGAGCTCATGGCACTACTCACGCAAGCTAAGAAAGGCTGCGATATGGAAGCCTGAGTAATTGCTGATAGGATTCCTTTAGGCTTCCTTAGTATCAAAATGCCGCACTGTATCCCCAACACCCTGTTCAAATTATTGGAGTAGGATGCAGGGCCCATGTCGCGACCTCCAGTCCATTTTAGGGTTTGTTGTGTCTGTCGTGCAGGCAACACACAGTGCATTGCAGCAGTAGGCATTACAGATCACCGTAAACCCCTATGATACGTAGCATGTGGGAGTTTCCGAAAATAGGGGACCCTAATATAGTACCCTAAATAGTAGGATCCTTATTACAAGGACCCCCAAATAAGGTCCCCTAATTTTCGTAAACTCCCATCCATGTAATGGAAGCCACCAGGGCAGGAATCTCTGGTAGTTGGGTCACTATCTCGTGATCGATGTCATTCCTAAACCCAGGGGTTCAGGTAAACCGCAGCCGTTTCAAAGAAGCCTCAGGAATCGTTATTTTCGTCGGGCACCTGTAGGGAGAATTAGTTTGAGGGTTCCTTCAAGGCTCCATCAGCGCCATCGGCTTCGAGATTAAGTATCTAGGCATCAAATACCTAGTAGTAGAGTAGGTAACCTTTAACCTTTCGGGGTAGTATAATCAGTATAATCCCTATATAACCCTTATATTATGAAAAAAGGTTAACCTTTGGTTCCCCATGATACCCGACAAGTAGGAATATCTTAAGTCTGGGATTTCAGGCTTAAGGCGTTAAGCTTAGAGTTGGGGGTGTGCTTTAGATATGATAGAGGCTCCTAAACCATAAATCCTAAGCCTTAGAAACGATCAGTTAGAGCCACCCAAAAGCAGCCCTAAACCTTAAGCCCTAAACCCTAAACCCTAAACCTTAAGCCCTCTGATGCCGCATGCAGGCGACTCCACACCACCAGCGCCGGATCAATCCACCGTAGCTCCTTGCAAGGCCCAGGACATGCTTCAGGGTTTGGGGCTTGGGGCTCTTATGTTTTTTTGGGTTTAGGGTTTAGGGTTTTGGGGTTGGGGGTGTAGGAGTTTAGCTTCAAAGGTTTCGGGTTTACCGTGTTGCGGGTTTTCGGTTGAGGGGCTTGCTTGAGGTTGAGCTTTGACATTGACAACCAGTACACCCCAAGTACCCTTAATGGAGCCCTTAGGGTCCTTCGTAGGATGTAATAGAGCCCAGAGGGTAGCTGAGAGTTCCAGAAACAAGCTCCTTATGAAACACGTAGGGTGAACCCTCACTCCACAACCCGACATGCCCAAGCACGAAACCCTTGATCCTACATCATGGGTTACCCTCCCCATGCCTAGTAGCTGAGTGGATACACTTTACATTTTTTGGGATCATATCACCCACTACAAAACTAAAAGTGTGCACTTTTTGGGGCTTATGAACTCAGCAACTAAGCATGCAGTAACAGTTGGATCAGATCTAGAATACAGACATACGCGGCCCGTAGTAGTGCCCGCATTGTAGACTGTTAACGTCTATGTGTACTGCCTATGATAATAATAATAAAAAATAAAAACAAATTATCAACAAGAAATTGAAATGTTTGACCGAAATGTTCTTATTAGCTCATTTTCAGGAGCCCTAGCCCTAGACTTCTCAAGGTTTAGGTTTCGGATGCTGTAAGTGGTAGGGGCTCCATATACTCTCCGGTGTAGCCCTACCTTCTGTGTTTGTTTGCATAGGGATCCTAACCGTCAAACGGGTCAACCCAGCAAGAGGTAGAGCTTCCTAAACCCCCAAACCCTGAACCTTTAACCCTCAACCCTAAACTCTGCGAGACATCAAAAGCCCGATGCACTTAAACATGAAATCTTGAACCCCTAAAACCCTAAGACCCTAAACCCACACTCCACGCGCTAAACCTTTAAACTGTGGGTTTAGGATCGGGAGCAATACCTAGTACACGCCTCATAGAAGTTTATGAACAAACTCCTATGGAACCCAAATACTTACCTAGAATAGTGATCGTAGATAGTTGTAACAGTAACCATAAGAGTAATCCTATAAAAGACCCGAGGCAGGCACGAGACTCTCGAAGCATGCAGCTTCGAGCCCCTTGAACGACTATATAGGGATCATAGTAGGATCCTAAGGACCCTTAAAGGAACCACGGGTCTACATGATTCTGCTTCCGGGTTCGATCAAGAATGTATATGCCCTAAGGCTCCATGTACCTACATAGTACATACTTAGACCATAAAGTGGTTCTTATAGAGTGTCCCGTTTTGTTCTTATAGGTACTTGTAGGGTAAGTCTACACTTTTAGGTACACGGAGCCTTAGGGGAGCCTTAGGGATAGTAACATCGCAAAGCCAAAGTCTGGTTGTTAGGCCTCTGTATTGCCACCACGGAAGGAGCCGTCGTTCGCAGAGAGGACGCGCATCAGCAGGCTGCAGCTATAGGCTAAGGATTCGTTGTGTTACAGAGATGTTATCAGAGGTTGGAGGCTTTGCCCGCGCAAAGCCTGCAAATATTGGGTGGGATCCAGGTACGGCAGGTACGGTTTGCCGAAGATTCGTTACTTAGTTACGTAGTTGGTTGCGAACTACTCCTTCCTTCGTGGAGAGCTTTTCGGTTCGCTTCCAGCTTTACCTAGCTGGTAGGATTCAGGATTGCGGCGGATTACGAGACAAGAAAATAGGCTGTTGCAACAATGTATTTCTGTTCCTCTGCTGGGGTTGCTTGCAGAAACAGGAACTACTCCAAACTTCCTGAAGGCCCAGTCTTACAGAAAATGAGCCTAAAATGATAGGTGAAATCAGACCCGCAAGGTTCCCAACAATCGGAACTCAGTACACTCAGAGTAGACCGGAAACCCTAGAGTCTCTGAGCCCTAAGCCGCACCAAAAAGAGCAAAACGCTCTAAAAGCCCAAGAGCCCTCCCAAGACTAAACCCAAAACCCCAAAACCCCAAACCCCAAACCCTAAACCCCAAACCCCAAACCCTAAACCCTAAACCCTGAAGCCCGCAAGGTACGTCGTGCCTGCGGCGACAGCAGGGCCCGGGGGAGTGCCCACTCCCAGTCGCTTTCAGTGTGTGGGGTAGGCTTGCCTCTAGCCACGGAAACCCTGCGAAGGAGCATAGGGGCTTTAATAATTACTGAAGCTACTCAAACGGTTCCTTATTATAATTATACTATAATGGGCCCCTATATTAGATTTCTGACCCTTTGTTTACACCTTAGCACCCTAAACCCAAAGGGGTGTAGGCCTGGTGTATGATGGTGTAAGGGTTTGGGTTTTACAGCTTAAGTACTGGGGGGATTTGGGGTTTGAGAGCTAGGATTTAGCGTGTATGGCCTAGTTGACGGTTCTTTCTTGGAGTTTGCATGATCATGAGCTTTAGAGAATTAGCTTTCGGGCTTTAGTTGTTTAATACTTACAGGATCATGGGACTTAGTAGGGTATAATTAGGGTTATAAGTCCCCTAAGTGGGGTTATCCTAATTATCACCTACTTATAACCTGACTTACTAAGTCGCATGAGCCTTTAAGTATAAGACTTAGGATTTGGGGTCTGGGACGCTACTAGGCCGTGCTTGTGTCTTGCCTTTGTCTACCAAACCCTAAACCCAAATCTCTGTAGTCAAACAGGCCTTTTTATGAAGCCCCAGGGCCCAAACCCTTCACATTTCAACCTACACCCGAAGCCGTCACCCCCAGAACTCAGAAGCACCTTGAACCCTAAACCCCAAAAACCACAAAACCCACAAATCCCTAAACTCTAAACCCACAAATACCACAAATCCCCAAACCCTAAACCCTAAACTCTAAACCCACAAAACCCACAAATCCCTAAACCCTAAACCCTAAACTCTCACGAAACCCACAAATCCCTAAACCCTAAACCCTAAACCCCAAAACCCACAAATCCCTAAACCCTAAGCCGCCCGATGCTCAGGCCTCCGTGGTCTTATCCCAGCAGCCCTGGCAGGCTGGGCTTTGTTTACCGGGTCAGCGGCTTTTTTTTTGGGGAGGGGGTGCAGTGTACCTAAATGCCCACAGTAGGTAAAATAATGGCACAACGCTTACGAAAGGCTATTATTTCGCATAACTTTGGGGTTCAGGTAGGTGTGGTTAAAGCTTTTGCTCAGAGATTACCACAATGCAACCCTACAGATTTACCATCATTATTGCTTAGGGCCATAGAGTATGTCCAAAAACCCTGTTCTGAATTGCAAGGCCCCTGCATTTTTGGATTGAGGCTTGTTTTTGAGTAAGTGGCTTCGATGTCTTTGAGGCTCCTCGATCTCTGGGATGATGCAGTCTTCCTAGGCCCCGAGGGCTCCAGGGGTGTTGAAACCATATTTTCGTGAATCCTTACAGTGCTTGGAGGTTCATAAGGGTTCCTTTAAGGGTCTCTTTAAAGGGATCTATAGGGATTCGATAAGGGGTATAGGGTTTAGGGTCTACTTGGAGGTTCATGGGTAGTTATAAGTGGGGTTATAATTAGGGTAACTATGGTTACAACCCCTATTAGGGGACTTATAACCCCCTTTGTAACTACCCATGCACCTCCAAGTAACCCATGTAGAACCCTCAATGTGGTGTGATGGAAACATTGGGAGAGTGGGGGGGGAGGTCGTGAGTCAAGCCATAAACATCCGATGTAAACCCTGAACCCTAAACTTAACCCTGAGTTCTAAACCTTGAAAGCAAGGCATCATCAAGCCCAGAAGCGTACCAAGCTCAAGCTTCAGAGGATCCTCTTAACCTGAAGACCGATAGTATCAGCAGTTCCGAAACGGGGTTTCGGAGTGTACCATAGAAAAGTTGTTCGCTGACTTTAGGGGGAGATTGCTACTGTGTTTTCAGATGGAAGACCCTTGAAATCCAGCCTTCTGGCGCAAGGCCCCATTGCAAGTCCAAGAGAACCTCTTTCCCTAAACCCTAAACCCTAAACTCTAAACCCTAAAGCCCTCCTAGCCTGTCGACGACGTGCACCACCCTTCCGCAGGTCTGACTTCGGGTTGAGGGTTGATGTTTCGGAGCTGCAGGCGTTAAGGCATACCCCGGGGCTCGGTTTAGGGTTTAGGGGTTTAGGGGTTTAGGGTTTAGGGTTTAGGGGTTTAGGGTTTAGGGAAGGGCGTTGCAAGATTTTGGCTTTAAGGTCAGGGTCTGGAGGGTGGTTGTTCAGAGTCTAAGAGGATCAAGTCAGGATGTGAGGCTTTCACTCGAGTGGCTCAATCAGGGGTTCGGGGCCGTGTTGATTTGAGAGTTTCAACAGAGGGAGTTCGAATATAGACCCTGGAGTTGTCGGACAGTTACTATACCACGAAAGGACATCTACTGTTGAAGAGATCTTGTTTTATCCAGGGCGCACGCGGCGTTTCTTGCCGTAGCCCTGATGATGCCACATGCTGTGTGGACATTCACGGTGAGGGTTTCCACCGTGACGTCAGAGGAGAAACCGTCCTTTTTCTTGATTGTTCTGGCAAAGCCCTGCTGGCAGCACACAACGCAAATTAGTGCTTTTGATCGGGCATGACCGCGGTGTCGAGGAGTGCAACTTTGCAATCGAAAGTGGTTGGGGCAGCTCGGAAAGTTAACGACGGATAAGCTTTATGGCTCGTCTCAGTTGACGCGGATTGAAGAAAGACTGAGGCATACACCCTTGGTGGGATCCACATGAATCTGCCACCAGTGATGCAAAGGTTAGCTTCCAATGCCTTCATTTCTGAGCATCCTGCGCTTTTACGGAAGGGGCCTAGATTTGGGGCCCAGCGCTCTGCGAGAGCCCAACGACCGTCTACTCTAGTGTATCGCATGTAAATGGCATAAATACCCATTTTTGAGGAGTCGTTAAGGCAAAGGGTTTGCGGGGAAACTCTGGTAAACTCTAAGGATTCTGGATTGCATGTTGAAAGTTGCAGGCTTAGTTGTTGGGGCTGCTTTCAACCAGATGTCTCTGATAAAACCTTAAAACTCTGAGCACGAGGATCCGAATCACTGGGCCCGAAAACCGCAGCAGGGTTTCGGGTTTCGGGCTTAGGGATTAGGGTTTAAGGTTTAGGGTTGAGAGTCGCAGATGTATGGGGTTTAGGGTTTCGGGTTTAGGGATTAGCGCTGCGCAGCAAGACCCCTGAACCTTGAAACTGCAGAAGCCCTACAACCCCACAGTATGCCTAAACCCCAACCCTTAACTTCAAGGTTACAAGAGCAAACCCTGAACCCTAAACCCTTATGGGGGGTACCTTATTTTGGGATCCTTCTAATAAGGATCCTACTATTTAGGGTACAATATTAGGGTCCCCTATTTTCGGAAACTCCCTTATAACTTCAGGGCTACTCGAAAAGAGCACTACGAACTGCGCACGGCGCCCTGATCCCCTTACCCATAGGCTCCATAGCAGTTCCTTTCTGGGATTTCCTTATAGGATCCTAAATATGAATCCCCAAAAGGAACTGCTATGGAGCCTATGGGTAAGTACCTGCAACATGGAACCCATTAAAGGTTTAGGGTTGAGGGTCAAGTAGAAATATTCTACATAGGTACATGGGGGTTTCCGAAAATTAGGGGTACCTTATTTTGGAGTCCTTAAATAAGGATCCTACTATTTAGGGTACTATATTAGGGTCCCCCATTTTCGGAAACTCCCACATGGAGCCTGAGGGTGTCTAATGCTGTCCCTGGAGCCCCTTACCTAAAACCACTGCAACGCCCAAGGAGCCTTGTATAACACGGTAAAGCAGGCTTCTAACCATAACGACCCCCAAACCCTAAACCCCAAAACCCTGAGCCCTAAGCACCCCCCACAAGATTCCCAGACCTTAAGGACCAAATTAACCCCAAATGTAGGTGCCCTACTCCCTTATACTATGAATCCTTATATTATATGACAGTTCCACCTTTATACCCTTATTTTAATAACCACCACTATATGATAAAGGATCTGTAGATTTAGTCCTTAAGGCCTTAAGGGAAGCCCTGCAGAGGTCGCGCCCCCGGTCCTCTCACCGAGGCCCCACGTGAAGACACAGGTATGTTTGGGCTTTGTAAGGTTTAGGAGTTTAGGGTTTAGGGGTTTAGGGTTTCGCAAGAGCTTCTAAACGGGATTTATAAAGGGTTTGACAACGTTCGAGAAGGGGTCGAAAAGGGGTTCTGTTCCAACCAAAAAGGTACTACAGCCTAGGATCTAGGCAGGCGTGAAGGGCAATGGAGTTGAGGCTCTAGGGATCTACGAATCACATGGGTGGTTGTCAAAATTATGGTCCCTTTTTGGGTCCCTACTATAATACGGCACCTATTATTTAGGGTACCCAAGAAGGGACCATAATTTTGACAACTACCCACATGTTGTTGCGATTTGAGGTAACAGGTTTGTTGGTGTAGGGGTTTACTAGGTTCTTTGTAGGGGCTTGCCTTATGGTACCATCACGAGTAAAGCTCATTCAAGGTTGATGGCGCACGATACACCCCTATAATGATTAGCATGCTATGGCCTGCATTGAATAGGGTGGTCAAGGGTATTTGGGTTTTGTGGGCGAGACTTTCTCTAGACTAGAAGCTCAGATACATTTACTGGTTTATTATACTTTTGCAGAGTGCAATGTTTTTGAGTTTCAATCTCATGCGTGACCTTGCCAGGGGTTTCGGGTTTAGGATTTAAGGTTGCCTGAGGAAACCCTGAACCTAAACCCTCAACCTAAACCTTGCACAATCGCAAGGTCTATGCAAAACCACTGGTTTGGCCACATAGGTTAGGGTTTAGAGGTTCAAAGTTCATGGGTTTGGGGTTTAAGGCTTAGGGGTTTAGCGTTTAGGGGTTCAGGGTTTGGAGTTTAAGGTGTTCTACAAACCGCATTTAGTCCGCGACAAACCTGTGATTCACCAATGCCAAACTCGTGATGCACAGTACCCCTGAACATGGTCATGGCCCTAAAGCCAGGGTCTAGGGTTTAGGGGAAAGCCGTAAGGCTTCAGCCGAAAGCAAAACCCCTGAAGCATGGGTTTTGAGGCCCGCGGCAAAACGCGTGTTTGATCGACATACCCAGGGCTTCAAGCCAGCATCCTCATAGCTATAATGTTAACAGCAATTATAACAATCATAATAATAATAACAATACTAATAATAATAATAATAGTAATAATAATTATAATCATATTAATGATAATACTAGTCATAATTGCCATTATTGTATATACATGTTAAGGTTTGAAGCCAGACCCTGCTTCGTTGGTGGGTTTGGGTTCTGGCGGTCTGAGGAGCTTTCGGTGTCCGGCAAAAGGAAACCCTAAACCTCAAACCGTGGTTTAGGGCCTATAGGTCCGGTCCCAGGGCTTTTGGGGCTTGGGTTTATGGCTTCTGGGCTTGGGTTTATTGGGTTTAGGGTTTAGGGTTTAGGGTTTAGGGCTTTGGGTTTAGGGTCCGGTTTACGGCTTCTGGGGCTTAGGGTTTATGGGAAACCATTGTGAATCACTGAAGCAGGACATAGGGGTTGGCAATACGAGGAGTGTAGGAATCGGCCGAAGCTCCCGGTAATCATGCCTCGCCCTATAGTTCACCCCAAAAAAGGTTGGAAACCGGATTAAGGACAAATAGTGCTGAGAATCCCTATACATGACACTTAAGGATTGAGGCTATTGGGTTTCCAACTTTTGGGGCTCTATCTACCTCTAGGGTCTACACGAAGGCCTGAAAATACCTATGTAGGAACCCCTCAGATCCCTATGTAAGCCTAGAGCCAAGAACCTAAACATCCCTAAACCCGACGACTGCGCGAACAGCGGCTTCGGGTCATTTTTGAGAGGGCAGAGCGCGTGTGGGCCGGAGGTCGTCTCGGACGAGTCTGCAGGTCACCCCGCGACAGAGCCCAGACCTCGGTAGACTGTCTTGAATAAAGGTGCCGTGGTAAACAGAATGATTAAGGATTTGGTAGAGTGTTGTGCTTAATGAGGTTTCGTAGGGTTAGATGCGGCTTTTGCCGGTATTTATAGAGAGAGGGGATAGAAGTAGATAGCTACTTTTCGAAACATTCAGACCTGGGTATTCGGCGTAGCATTCAGGTCTGGTAGGGCATCAGAGTCGAGAAGACCCTTTCATCCTACGCTCCACAGTCCATTGCCCCCCCCACGCCCTCAATTCCAAGCCCCAGCGCCTGAACCCCCTGATCCGGTAACTTGAGGACTTCTTGGCCCTTTACATGTCAGGGCTTGTTTGGAGTCCCCATGCCTTACCACTATCCCTAGATCACTGCATTGACGGTTGTTTAGGGTTTAGAACGACGAAGTTTCCTCGTTTCTGATTCTTGAGTCCTTGCTCTTGCAGATTGAAAGCAGGACAAAGTCCTCCTTGTGATGGTTTTGAGTGATCCTTTCCCCAGGAAGCAGATTTACTCTTAGGGTCAGACCGTGTAAGGGGTCTGAACTATTCTGACCGCAAAAGCGTGTTATTGCATATTGTGTTGTTGAGAGAGTAGCTGCTTGGCACGCCGATGTTGGCGAATCGAGTCTAGTAGAGGACAAAACATGCCCTGCTGCCCCACCCCACTGACAAAGCAATTCCTAAACTCTAAGCAAATGGAGAAGCCGAAACAGTCAAGGTGCCTTCGCAGCTGCACCTAGGCGGGGAGCACTAGTAGAATCCAACTTGCTGGTTGAATCTTTAGAGTTCGGGAGTTTCAGATAAGGAAGGTTTACAGGGTTTAGGGCAGGGGTTTCTGAAAATAGAACGGAACTAGCATATACAGCCCCTAACCCCGCGATCCTGAAAATACGAGCGCGTACATAAAACTTTCGTCTTCGGAACCTCGCTCGAACAGCAAAGAGTCCCTACTTCATGCGTGCTTTAGGCATTGGGACCCGGCCCTTTCTGTACTTTATGCTTCACATAAATAGACCCATGTTACCCTCAATCCGATGGCCGAGGAACAGCGCATGATGAAGTCCTACATCCACCCCTGACCGCAAGAACCCGACGCCTTTAACAGAAGAACCTACTTGGAGGTTCATGGGTAGCTAAAAGTGGGGTTTTAATTAGGGTAGCTATGTATAACCCCCATTAGGGGATTTATAACCAAATTTATAACTATCCATGAACCTCCAAGTACGCCTAAAGCAGCCGTAAAGCCCCAAGCCTTTTGACCTTCGCAGGCAAGTTCTTCTCAAACCCTGATGCTGGCATCCTAAAGCCCTTGGGTGCCGAAGCCGGAAACCATCCGAAAGCTCATCCCCAAACCTTCAACCGAAAACCCTTAACCCCTAAACCCTAAACCTCCAAACCCTAAACCCTAAACCCTTAAACCCCTAAACTCTAAACTCCAAAACCCTAGAACCCTAAACCCTAAACCCTGAACCCCTGAACCCTAAACTCTAAACTCCAAAACCCTAGAACCCTAAACCCTGAACCCCAACTCCAAAACCCAAAATCCTAGCCCAAGTTCCCCTGCCCAGTCTCCTGGCGACCTCCCGGGCGAGCTCGGTGCCCTCACTCCGGGGTCGCGGGGCAGGCACTCCTTTACCCTAAACCCCTGAAACCTAAACCCTAAACCCGTTAAGGAAGTTAGTTTAAGGTCCCATAATCAAGAAACCACATTATTTGGGATAGATCCCCATTATGGTAACTTATGGATTCGGGTCCTTAGAAATATTTTTCTGGTTCTTATAATCCCTCAGAAACAATTCCTGCTTCGGGTCTAAGTTCAGTGTAGTCCTTTAGGATCAAACGAAACATCAAAGAGCCGATGACTCATGTACCACGTTTAGGGTTAGCCTTAGGTCATACGATATGAAGCCCTAAACCCTAACTTAAAGCTTATGTCGCAAGACATAAGGCGCTAAACCCTAAACCTTATGTCAGAAGATATGACGCCCCATACTTTTCCCAAGAGTCATTCAGTACATCGATACAAAGCTCGTGTTCAAGCTTGAAGCTTGTACCCCACTCCCTATTTTCTAATCCCTAAACCTGATATTACCCCCCCTAATCCGGAATGGTCCATTTGGGAGTTTTCGAAAATTAGGGGTACCTTATTTTGGGGTCCATATAATAAGGATCCTACTATTTTTAGGGTACTACATTAGGGTCCCCTATTTTCGGAAACTCCCATATATCTACCATTAAGGAATCAGGTCCCCCGAAATCATATCAGGATGGTCTTGGGGACCTAATTCCTTGGTTGTAGTGTATGTGGGCCCTCAGGGAAACCCTCAGCTCCAAGCCGTCTAAACTCGACACCACTAAACCGCTACACAGACTTATCGAGCCGAATTCCGGAAAGAATGAACCTCGTGATGAAAAGATCCACCATTCAGAACGGTTATCATGGGGAACCAACAAGTAGCATGAAATGAACGCTTGATGTTTTGCGGCGGAAATAAATAGCGGTCTGGGCATTACGTATCTCCAAGAAGCCCCTTGTCGCCCTTGTCCCATGCTTGTCATTAACCTTGCTCTGTGAAATCAACACCTTTAGGATGTCTTTGTGCAGGGTTTTCGCACAGGTTTCAAAACGGATCCAAAAAATCGATCCCACAAAGTTCTTAACCCTAGAGATCTAGGGTTTAGGGATTACCTTCAACGACCACAATCGACATGTTTGTAGGGTCTTATTTTATAGCTTAATATATAGAGTGTATAGCGATCCGAAAAGAAAGTAGGGTTTTTGGTAGTTCAGGATAAACCGAAAAGTATCCGACTACTTCCTCCCTTCGTCAAGGAGCAAGGGCTGCGGGGACGCAGCCGACATTGACGCCATTCCAGGCCCTGGCAAAGCTCTCCAGGGTTTGGGGTTTAGGTTTAGGGTTTAGGGTTTCAGGTTAGGGTTTAAGGTTAGGGTTTAGGGTTGGGTTTAGGGTTCAGGGCATAGGTGCAGGGTTCATGTTCAGACTTTAGGGTTTTAGCTACGGGTTGTCCTGGGGTGTTGTAGGGTCTTTGTAATTACCCCAGAGAGATTCCAAAACCCTGTACGCAAGCAACTCTCCCATAAAATATAGTGGCCTAAACCCTAAACCCTAACCCCATACTGCACTGGGCCCAGTTTATACGTATTCATTAAAGTAAGATTGTAGTTATTATGGGATACTATGCACCCCAAACCCTACTCTGAATATTACGGCCTTGTATTTTAGGATTATGGCATTTTTTCTCATTACTATGGTAGAATATATACCAAAACCCTACGGTGAATATGAAGGCTCTTGTAGTTTAGGGTTTAAAGAGCCATCCTCAACGGGAAGTGGGCAGCTGAGGGGCGTCGTAGTCTCCGGGAGGTTTGGGCTCTAAGACCCTAGGGTTTAGAGTTTAGGATTTAGGGTTTTAGGGTTTAGGGTTTAGGGTTTAGAGTTTAGGATTTAGGGTTTTAGGGTTCCAGGGTTTAGGGTTTTAGGGTGCAGGGTTTAGGGTTTAGGGTTTAGGGTTTCAGGGTTTGGGGTCTCAGACTCCAAAATCACAAGAGCCTCAAACCCAAATGCTGAGCTGTCAAGCCTAAACCCTAGACCGTGCTTTGGCGCAGTGGAAACAAACTGTTTCCCCCTCTGCCTTCCTCATCCCTTTTTCGCCGGACCTTGTCCGCAAGCACTTTAAAGACGGACTTGAGCATCTCAATCTAGCAGAAAGCCCGTTACTGTAGGGGGCCTTAAGAATTACCTATGCTAGTTTTGGGGGGTTGCTTATAATTAAAAACAGTATAGTATACCACAAGACCATTACCTATACTAGTTTTGGGGGGTTCCTTATGGTGAAAAAAAGTATAATATACCCCAAGACCTTATTCTAATTATTAAGGCCCCTGTACTACCTTCGAACCCGGAGCCCGGCGTAGCCAAAACCGGCGATTCTGAGGAACTACGCAAGGAAACGATCCAGCTCCTAAACCCTAAACCCTAAACCCTAAAACCCTAAAACCCTAAACCCTAAATTTCCTAAATCCGACAAAGCTCAAGCCCTGACCACTCCTTCCGCCAGACTGAGCCCTTCTTGCACGTGCCGACGCTTCCGCCGGCGACGGTGCAGCTCCCAAGCTGCGGGGGAGCGGAGCGGCGTTTCGGGGGTTCCGGTTGACTGTGGCTCACAAAAAAACTGATAGTACGGTTGATGGACAAAATCCTGCATTACCCATTATAAGGAATATACCATAATTCCCATAGTTTGGGGTCCTTAGGGTCATGCAGGATTTTGTCCATCAGCCGTAGTATTACCGTCAGAAGGAAATTTTGCTACGCCAAGTCCGGAAGATAAGATCCTCAAAGCCTGAATGGCCATGTCCGTTTCCTGACGATACACTTTGCCCGAGACCCAATAGCAACTGCAAAGTCCCACCCGACGCTGAAGTCCCGGCACCCTAAATATTGGGGCTGTAGTTAGGGTTCAGGATTTTGGTGATCCAGGAGGCATTTTGCTCCAGGGGATTCAATGATGGGGGTTATGACTTAGTATGTTGTAAGATTTGGTGCCACAGATAAGTCCCAATTGCTAGACCCGATTTCCCAAACCTCCAGACCGAAAAAGCCCCTGAACCCCAAATCCACCCCACCCTAAATCCGATGTTGGGTGTCCAGAGGTGCCAACCTTCGTGCAGCCTGTACCTGCCCGGACCTCAGAGTTCGGGAATTACAGCTCAGGGTCAGGGGCAGAAAAATGATACCCTAAACCGCGAAACCCTAAACCCTAAATTGGGCTTGTGGTTCTTTTGGGTTGAGAGGATCTCGGGCCTCAGATTTCACACTTTGGTCCTTGACTTCCTTGCAATTACTGTTTGCCTCGGAGTTTTAGCAAGAGCAACTCTGGAAAACAATGACCGCATTGGGATCAACAGCTGCGACTGGTCCTTGATTTGGGTTCGTCCGTCATTTTTCAAGGGCAGCACCATGCGCATTCGATGCTTCTGAGTTCCTGCTCGCAACAACTTATCACCGCAAATCTCATCATCGTTGTCATTTTCATTTCCACCATTCCTGATAATGGCATCATCATTATTGTTGTCTTATCGTAATCAGAGAGTGTAACTGTGGGCTTGGAAAGCATGAGCTTCGAAAATGGGATGAGCTTCGAAAATGCAATCGCAAGACTTACTTCGAGCACGCTACCCTGTGCTCTTGTTGTTTTGGAGTTTGAAGTTTATACTTATTGTGTTTGTTTTCTTTGACATGGTTTAGCGCTTAGGGGTAGACTGTTCAGCCCGTGCACATATGCCAGCCCTGAACCCAACGAGTCCTTCAATGCCACACCCTAAGTCTATCCTATATATCGGTACATGGAGCCCGTCGCTTACGGACAAAATTTCTCGATGGCAGTTGTGCAGATACCGATTGCCTTAGGGACGAAACTGGTCGGTGGTAGCTGCGCAGATAACGCGTTGTTCTCTATGGAGCCAGAACTCTCAAGCCCTCGAAGCCCAAGCACCCTACTCCAACCCAAACACAAGGACTCTAAGCCCTCGACCCAAACGACACCGCAGTTTTTTGGGTAGACGTCCAAGTGCGAGGTCTCTTTCACACCACGTGCCGGCGGCCCGGATTCCCCGGCCGTGGGAGATTTGCGGGCAAATCTTAGCATGCTTCGTATATACATGGTTGCTTCCTTCACAATATACCTGGATAACGGAGCTGTCGGGCTTACAAGCACTACATATCAACCGAGGGTCGATGCACACTGGGTTTGAAGTCTTTCGATACCAGTAGACAAGGGCTTCACGGATATATGATTTTAGGATTTAGGTTTACAGGGTTTCGGGCGTTTGGCAGCTACGTGAGCGGTAAGAACGACTACCTATGTAAGTTTGCTGTCGGCCGTCCTAAGAATCTACAACCCGGTCCTCCAGCCGCAGCATACAATGTTACAATGCAAAAACATCACCATGTAGAAGAACAATTTCTGCAAACAAAAAGAAAGCTCAAACTGCAACCACATTCGGCGCGACCGAGTCTATGCAGCCTGCTCGTTGTGCTTCCCTCGAGCGCATCGGCTATCAGGCCAAAGTGTTGGAATTGTCATCCAAGGAAGTCATAAGGTTCGTGTGGGATGCTTCAAGACTTAGTAGAATTGATCAGAGGTACAAGGTTTAGGATATCAGCCCAGAACACGATTGCCTTCAGCGCTGGAATTGATGTGCTGATCTTCTGTGGCGCACTGCTGCGCGGCAGTCAGCAACCACAGGAATCCATACTGTTGCAGCTACCCCATGTACCCCTTTCACTGTTCCCAGAGACTCCAATATCGCTTAATTACGGAATCAAGGAATATACCTTAAATCATATTAGGGATCCTACTATAATTTAAGATCCGGCCCCTCGTAATGACCCTTAAGTAATTAGTCGCAAGTCTGTTGGCAATCCTCATAATAATCGTTTTGAAAACTCTTTAACCGACCGCTTTTGCACTATGGAACGGCCAGAAACCCGTGCAAAACCTCTCAAGACTGTTTCCAAAACCTTTTCCCTGAGTTCTAAACTCTATACCCTACACCCCAAACCCGAAACGCTAACCTTTTCAGAACAGCCCTTGTCGCCTCGTTTCTGCAGTCTTTGGCCAGCAACGGATCGGCCCAGGCCGGGGGCAACAATTCGGCTCTGCAAGCGTAGTTTCCAGAGATTTGGATTTAGGGCTTGTAGGGTTAGGGTTTAGGGTTGTAGTTTCGAGAGATTTGGGTTTAGGGCTTGTGGGGTTTAGGTTGTAGTTTTTAGGGCTTACTGGTTTTAGGCGGTTTAGGGTTTAGGGTTGTGGTTTCTAGAGGTTTGGGTTTAGGGTTCCCTATATACACCTCCAGATGCCGAAATAGTAGGTTACGAACCATATATCATGCAACTCATTACCAAACTAGTATAATACTCAACCCCCATGATACCCCTTATAGTAACCCTAATAGGACCCTTTTTAAGAACCCTTTAAAGATCATACTACCCTTATAGATCCCCATTATTTAGGTCAATCCAGGGTTTAGGGTTTAGGGTTTAAGATGGGGTTTAGGGTTTAGGGTTTGGTGTTTGGGGTTTAGGGTTGAGGGTTTAAGATGCGGTTTAGGGTTTAGGGTTTGGTGTTTGGGGTTTAGGGTTTAAGATGCGGTTTAGGGTTTAGGGTTTAGTTTAGTGTTTAGGGTTTAAGATGAGGTTTAGGGTCTGGGGCTTTAAGATGCTGCGGGATTTTTGGTAGAGGCCGAAGCAGCTAGATTCGGGATTAGGAGGCTTTTTGCAGGACGTATAGCAAGTGACACCACAGAATGATGTGGTGGGTACTCGTATGCAATCATAGGATCAGAAGGACGGTCTAGCTAAGATAAGGTCCTGAACAGCTAGTGACTGGTGAGTTCCTCCTGCGTGATGACAAATAGCTCTGGCATTGCCTCGCAACCTCACACCTCCTACAGTTTTTGTTTCGGCCTCTACAACTGTACAAGTCGCATGATGACATATATAGCCTTATTGAAGCCTCGAAACCATTTGAAGACCCACACCTTCACAAACTCCCGCGAAATCCTTTCGTCACCAGGGGGAGCAGGCTTTTGAAATTATGTCCGGCTCAAGCCCGGGGGTTCAATGGACCGTATGGGGGTTTAGGGTGAAGTTAGGGTTAAAGGGTTTAGGGCTTAGGGTTTCGTTAGGGCGTGTAGGGTTAAGGTTTAAGGACCGGGGTTAAGGCTTCTTGTGGCTTTGTTGACACTTGCCTCATAGACTCATAGACCGTCCAGTAATAGCAATCTAAAGGTCCGGATCGTTACTGATACATTCCCCCTATTTTATAGTCCATAATCATGGCACCTCTACCCAAAACCCCAAACCCCTCAACCCTACTGTACATAATATAGGCACTCCAGCCTAAACCCGAAGCCCCACTCACTTAATATGAACCCTCTATTGGGGTTGGTGGGCTTCGAAGGCTAAACCCTAAACCCTAAACTCTAAACCTTGGGCAAGCAGAAGGATCCAAACTCGAGGTTTCGATCGATTTCGTACCCTCTAAGCTTGCCTAAATCCTAGTCCTAAGCCTTAAAAGCCCCGTAAGGCTCAACAAAGCCGTTTAGGGTTTAGGGTTTAGGGTTTATTAGTGTTGTCTTGCTACAGTGCGGCGGTGACTGAAACCGACAGCCCCAACCCCGGAGATGTGGAGACAGCGCATTTTGCTTGTTTCAGCTCCTTGCAGTACTCAGTAGCAGCCCACCGCGTAGCTTTCGGGTTTAGGGAATAACAAGCACCATCCAGCTGTCACAGACACTTGGGCCAGCGGCACCACTGATGACGCCGCAGGCGCGCAACAAACTGCATGCTCTCTGCCAATCGATTGTTGCTGTTAGGGAAGGTTCCTTGAAGGGTGCTCTGTTGGGAGATTAAGGCTGAGGAGCTGTGGCGAAATGGAAGCGCCTTGTTATTAAACGAACCGGGCATCTAGGGTGAATGTGGCTCCGGGTTCAGGTTCCGGACCCCGAGACCCTAAACCCCTAAACCCTAAACTCTAAATTTTAGAGGCTTGCGCCTAAGTGCTCCAGCGCAGGTTGTTGTTTAACGAGCAGAAGGAAGGCAGGAAGGAAAGCAACCGAGAACCACAACTCAGTTCAAGCAAACTGGCAATTTTTTACATACAATAGAGCAGTTTCAGTACATTGAAATAAGCAAATCAACCAACACATTTAAAGTAAATTGAAGCGGTTTAAGGAGGGGGGCAGGGGAAGGGGCAGGAAGGAAGAAAGAAAGGAAGGAAGGCATATGGCACGGAAGGAAGAAAGCAAGTAAGAAAGCACGGAAGGAAGGAAGGCAGGAAGCAAGGAACGCAG
>BGNK01000379.1:167302-201149 GCA_003297005.1 Symbiodinium sp. clade A Y106
GGGGGGGGGGGGAAGGGGAAAGGGGGGTTTCGGAGCGAAAAGCGGGAAAGTGTGAAGTGTGCCTACAGATGGCGGAACTCCCCCCCAGCAGCGTCAACGCCGCTTCGTGCAGGCTCGGCGTCCTCCATGAGCGCGCGTTTTTTGGGGGGTATGAAAGGAGGGAAAAAGGGAGGTTTCACCTCCGACTCATCCAACACGCCTCTAGGTCGGCGGAAGCGGAATTGTTCAGGGCGCCAGCACTGCGCTGGCGAACCCTAAACTCTAAACCCTAAGCCCTAAACCTTAAACCCTACACCCTAAACCCCAAACCGTTTGGGCTTCCCGCCAACTCGACGAATGGAAAGTCGGTCCTCTGCAGGTGTCGCGCGCCTCTGAGGGCATCCCTGCCGAACCGCCGGCTTCTCAAGGGACCTGTTCTAGGACCCGGAGTAGGCCCTGATTCCCTTTTTGAGGGTTTAGGTTCCCTTATAAGCCCCTTTAAAACAAAAAGGGCACCCTTTTTTTTCCTAGGTTACTCTTGGGTCTAGTGTTGGGTCTTTGTTTCAGAGCTACAGTTCTCTAAACCTTATACTTGGGCCCCATAAACCCTGCCTTTTTAAGGTTCGGTTCCGTATTAGGGTTTCTTTATATAAGTTCTTAAGAAGGTAGCTTATTTGAGGTAAAAGCATCGCTAAACCTTAGCCTCAGCCCTAAACTCCAAACCCTAAACCCTATCGGCCCTAGCCCCTGAATCCTAAACCCTAAACCCCGAACCCTAAACCTGAATCCTAAACCCTAAACCGCATAACGCTACATCCTAAACTCTGAACCCTAAATCCGAAGCCCTGAGTTTAGGGTTCGTCGGTATAAACACAGAAGCCTTAAATGTTTCCGAATCTTATTCCTTATAGCTATAACTTAGAGGGTTTAGGGTGTAGGGCACAGAAGTCTTGAATGTTTCCCAATCTTATTCCTTAGAGGGCTCGTTGCTAAATTCTGTAATTACGACGGAGGGCTCTGGATGGTAGGGAGATCTCCTCAAACTGCGGAGGTCGGTGCCCAAAACACTGTAAAAATGGCCCAGCTGCTGCTGAATCACTGAAGGGCGCTATCCCAGATTCTTAGGGCCAGTCATGATGGTTTTTACTTTTTTGTCAAGGGCTGTGTACTATGGTTTCTTCATACATATACCTAGTAGTAGAGAGGTATCCTTTGACAATTTTGGGGTACGGTTAAGGAGTTTAGCCTAAGTTACAATAATGTCGGGTTCCTTTACGGTTCTTCACGGTTTAAACAGAGTCGTATACCATACTTTGGCAGCAAACTGATATACTATAGATCCCTATTACTCATTACGGGAACTTCAATATGATATACTATATTATATATATGTACTAATTACGGGAACTTCAATTCGCTTGCGTATCAAGAACCCAGTTTCTCTTGCAGCTTGAGCCTGAGGTTGGCGACGGATGCCCTGCCGAAGGACCGCCGATGCACGGCCGCTTAGGTGTATTTTGGGATAAGGGTTTAGGGTGTAGGGTTTAGGGTTCAGGGTTTTAGTGTCTAAGTCTAAGCCCGCATCATCGAAACGGCAGCGTATTGCTTAATGTGGGGTCCATGACTGCTCGCACGCCAACGCCGACATGGGCCATGCTGTTGGCCAGAACAACTCCGAGTTTTCTTTGGCGACTTTCTTGATTGAAGATGTTGCCGGGGTTTCTCAGAGATGGGCTCAAAACCCCTATAAGCCCTAAACCGAAGCCCCCCCCCACCACCCCCCCCGCCCCCAACCCTGGACATGGATATAAAGAACTAGACACACAACGCATATGAGTCCGTTGTATCGATGGGCTCTGGAGATTCAAGCTTTCCGTTAAGGCCCCTACCTTAACCTACCAAACCCTCCTTTTGTGTAGGGTCCCTAAAAACTCCATATTAGGGGTCCTAATGAGAGCCTGCAAAAATCGAAGGTTTGGTAGGTGAAGGTATAGTCAGGGATCTCGAAACCTCGGAAGTCTAGCCCGGGAAGTTTCTCCGTCTCCTTTCTGCACCACTCCGACGGAGAGCTCCGTGGAATGCAGGTGTGCCAAAGGAGAATATCCGGCTCGCCTCTACCATCGCACTACCCACGATGCCGCTTTCTCTATCCTCGAGACGGGTTTTCAGCCGGGCTATGGCAACAGTGGAAAAATCCACTCGTATTTCGCCAAGGCAACCCTGAGTGAGCTCGACAACAGAGCTGGGAGTCGTGCCAATTTGCCTTATGAGCTGGTCATTTCCACAGACATGCGTACATGTTCGAGACCACCTCCGAGGGTATCCTCACTAGAGACGTTATCCCGGGGAGCTGCATCCTTTATGTGCGTGACACCGCGAAGGGCACGATCATCTGGACCAGGGCCGACCCCAACGATGCGAAAGAGGTCATCGCCACCGATGCGCCCCCGCAAACCATCATCGAAAACCCTGAAGAGGACGATGGGATTTTCCCGGTATAGCAGGGTCTCTCAATGGGGGATCAGGTTTAGGGTTTAGGGACTGGGGATTAGGGCTTAGGGCCTAGGGATTAGGTTTTAGGGCCTAGGGATTAGGGTTTAGGAGTTTTGGGTTTGGGGTCACGCTATCAGGCGAAAGCGATTTGCAGCTTTGGGGTTGAAGTGGACCAAGTGCCCAGAGACTCCAATATCCCTTAGTTATGGAATATACCTTAAATCATATTAGGGATCCTACTATAATTTAAGGTATATTCCTTAATTAAGGGATATTGGAGTCTCTGGGTGAGACCGTAATATCTTAGGGTCTTACGGCTCCTGATTTTGAGTATACGACAACATATCTCCCAAATCCTGTTCCAAGTAGGGGCGAGTATATTGTTGCCTATGCCTATGCCTGAAAAACAACCCTATAGAGGATTTGCAAAGAAACCTCAAAGGAATCCTACCGTATTCCAATCATTAAAGTCCGTATGTTACGCAATCTCAGAAAGACGCTGGTTTTGCCCAGCTCCAAGATATCTTAATTGAGTTTAGGGTTTCTTCCTCAAGGGTTCTTAGGGGTTTGTTGGGAATTGCCAACCCTAAACCCTAAACCCTAAACCCTAAACCCTAGACCCTAGACCCTAAACCCCTAACCCTAAACCCTAAACCCCCAGACCGATGGGGTTCATGACTGACTTCCTGGCTTTGCAGCTTTGCTTTCGCAAGTTCGAAGCTTCCATAACTGTAGAAGCCTGATTAGAGTTTAGAGTCTTGGTTTAGGGGTTTAGGGGTTCCTATTAGAGTTTTTAGCACACGGACCCCCCCGCTTTGAAACTATTAAGGGTTTAAATAGCAGGCTGCTTACAGCCTGCAGATCCCGTCGGCCTGATCTACGAAGAGCCTTAGGAAAGGGGAGAAAAAGGTATAAGGTTTAGGGTTTGGGGTTTAGGGTTTCGGGTTAGCCGTATCCAATCCCAAGAAATTTTTGAGTTTAGGCGACCCGGCGGCTAAAGGAAAGACTTTGCTCTTGGACTCCCGGTCCCGAGCTTGGTTTAGTGGTTTAGGGTTTAGGGGTATGGGGCTTCGGATTTGCAATGAGCACAATAAAGTCCTACACCGAGACGGCATAAGAGTTGTGTAAGCCCATGCTGAAATCCCGCATACGCCTCTTATTTCTGCATGATGGGACCCTTTACAAGAGCTTAGAGGGTACTGGAGCCATGTTTAAAGCCTAAACCCTAAACCCTGAACCCCTTTAGAAGAGCCTACAGGGTATTGGGAGCCATGTTAATGCTGCGCGCAACTCTGGCTGCGGCGCTCACTTCCACAACACTGGCAAGGCGAGAGGCCGCCACTCGGCCGCAGCCGGGTCCATGATCTGGTTTAGGGTTTAGGGTTTAGGGTTTAGGATTTCGGGTTATCTGTCTGGTGCTTAGTAGCGAATGGGGGAATGGATCCCTATAGTAGCGCCTGTATAATCCCCAATAGTAGTCTCCATAATCCATTCCCCCATTCCCTACTAAGCACCAGACAGCCGGTTTGGGGTGTAGGCGTATCACTTTAGGGGTATAATAGATTATAGTTGTAATTTTTCAAGAACCCCGAAAAAGTATAGTCACGATTTGGGCCTCCCTATTTTAACTTACGGCTCTAGAGCCTGGAGGGTTTTTGGGTTGTAATGTTGGGAATCGAAGGTTTTCGGTGTTTTCTCAGTTGTGGCATTCTGAAGAAAGAGGAGGTCAGAAGCCTCCGTTCACTCGAATTGCCTTCGGGGCTCCTTAGAATCCGGGAGGTTTGTGTGTTCGAAGATTTCGAAAGCATCGAACAAAAAGTCGAGCTCGTGACTTCTGAGGTGTTTCTGTCTTGTAGGACGATCGGACAATGAAGTGTCTCGTTTGCATTTCCACAGTCCCAGGGCCGCAAAAGCAGGCCCGAACTATATAGGGGCGGTTTTGCAGACCTTAAGCGAAAATACCAGTTTCTTAGATATGAAACCCCAGCAGATGTAACACTTAGCTACCGTGAGTCCTGAGACACAACAAACAAGTGTACCTCATGCTATGTGAAAATTAACAGAGGATCTAAATCGAGCAAGGTCGGCTGGGTTTATGTCGCCGACCCTGTCACCAAGCGCCGTGGCATAGTGCCGGGGTTTCTGCAGGTTTCTGCAACACTCCAGGCCCAGGGTGAAAAAGTCGTACGAAGGTGGTACATCCCCTGACACAAACATAAAGGCAAAACCCCAGACCTCCCCCCCCCCTGCACCCCTGAACCCCTAAACGCTAGCTTTACTCCAAATACTTCTGCCGCTTCTACTGTGCTGCCGCGACGACGACGAAGCAGTGGTAGATTGTTTATTATTATTATTATTATTATTAGTAGTAGTAGTCGTAGTAGCAGCAGCAGCAGCAGTAGTAATGGTAGTATTATTAGTATTAGTATTAGTATTAGTATTAGCATTAGCATTAGCATTAGCATTAGTATTAGTATTAGTATTAGTATTAGTATTAGTATTCGTATTGGTATTAGTATTAGTATTAGTTTTAGTTTTAGTTTTAGTTTTAGTATTAGTATTAGTATTAGTATTAGTATTAGTATTAGTATTGGTATTGGTATTGGTATTGGTAGTGGTAGTAGTAGTAGTAGTAGCAGTAGCAGTAGTAGTAGTAGTAGTAGCAGTAGTAGTAGTAGTCCTTCGACTACTCAGCCGTAGTCAGACCTGAGATGACGATGACGCTGATGATGACGATGACGGTGATGATGACAATCATGATGTTGTTGGTGACGGCGATCGTGATGATGATGATGATGCCCATGGATGATGTTGATGATGCTGATGCTGCTGCTGATAATGATGATGATCACGATTACGGCGATGCTCATGACATTGATGATGGCGATGATGATAACAGTGAGGATGATGGTAACTGTTTGTGTCGTCAGCTATTTTCCGTTCTGCTACAACAGCTACTTGTCCTTAATTCCTTAATGCAGGTGCAGATGTAATGACACATATCGAGAGATGTGCACCCATGTGGAACTATCTATCTGAATATATCTACCTGTCTATCGATCTCTCGATCTATCTGGTTGAAATATATATGTGTGGATTTACATGTTGCATTGTTTGCTTGTTTGCTTTTTTTATACAGAAAGGGATACTCACGTAAATTTAATACTACATGTTCTCACGGACAGACTCGATCGAGGTCTGCAGAGTCTGCAAGTTGGCAGGACATCGCCTTCGAGGCGACATTCGGCTTTCTGGTTTCTAGATGCCCGTTCTTTATTTGAATAAGGGCTCCGGGGGTGGGCAGTTTAGGGTTAACCTAATACTAGAGTAGGCAACACTTAAAGCCCTTTTGCGGTACTATAATTCCGAGATAGTCCGGATATACTCCCAAAGGCCAACCTTCATTTCCCAAGGATGCTGGACAAGTGGTTAAGGTTTGGGGATATCTTGGCAATCTCCCAGGGTCTCAGTCCCAGCTACCAGGCTCGCTAGCATCGCAAGAAGATAGTCAGCGCCTAATATAGGGGCTTAAATAATTACCAACACTATTTTGAGGTTTCCTTATTATAATTATAGTATAATGGGCCCCAGAACCCTATTCTAATTATTCAGGCCCCTATATTATTAGAAGGCTGACTGGGGGCTCGGTGGGTTGATGGTTTTCTTCCGGATTCCTGAAGGCTGCCCAGAGCCTTTGACCGGTCACCTCGCAATCCTGATCTAGAAACCCTAAACCCTACGACCCCTAAACCCTAAACCCTAAGCATCCCTCCTGCATAGCTCCGGAAACCCGAAACCCCCTCTAGGATGAGACCGCCCACAACGAAACACAACACGAAACCCTAAACCCTAAATCCTAAAGCCTTAAAACCCTAAACCTAAAACCCTAGAACCCAAAAACCCTAAACCCAAAAACCCAAAAACCCTAAAGCCCTAAACCCTGAACCTAAAACCCTAAACCCTAAACTGGGTGTCCCCGGCGAGGCTCTGGATGTCCTCGTTGTAGGGCCTGTGGGGCTTCAACATTGATGCTCGGCTTCTCTGTCTTTTAGGGTTTAGTTTAGGGTTTAGGGTTTTAGGGCTTTAGGGGTTTTAGGGTTTAGGGCTTTAGGGTTTAGGCTCGGCTTCTTGATGGTCCCCTATAGTATAGTGCCCTTATGGGGTAGTTGTCAAAATTAAGGTCCCTTTCTGGGCACCCTAAATTAATAGGTGCCGTATTGCTAGTAGGGACCCAAAAAGGGATCATAATTTTGACGACCACCCTTATAGATCCCTTATAGTAAGCCTTATAATGCCTCTTTAAAGGAACCCTATTCTAATTATTTCTGTCTGGTTCTTAGCAGGGAATGGGGGAATGGATTATGGAGACTACTATTGGGGACTATACAGGGCCTACTATAGACAGTTTTTTGCTTGCCTGGAAACCCTAAACCATGCGAAACCCATAAACCCATAAACCCTAAACCATCCTAGACCCATAAACCCATAAACCCCAAAACCCTAAACCATCCCAAATCCATAACCCATAAGCCCTACCCCCCAAAAAACAAAACAGCACAGAAAGAGTAGCAGAAACAGATGGACCATAAACCTTAAATCCATAACCCCCCCTAAAACCCCAGAAGAGCAACCGAACCCTAAACCCCTAAACCCCTAAACCCTAAACCCTAAACCCCTAAACGCCCTAAACCCTAAACCCCTAAACCCTAAACCCTAAACCCTAAACCTCTAAACGCCCTAAACCCTAAACCCCTAAACCCTAAATCCTAAACCCTAAACCTCTAAATGCCCTAAACCCCAAACCCCTAAACCCCTAAACCCCCAAACCCAAAAACCCCTAAACCCCTAATAAACCCCTAAACCCCTAAACCCCTAAACCCCTAAACCCCTAAACCGCCCATCTTCGTGTTTCGCCTCGTCGCGCTCCTTTCTGGTGGCTTCCTCCAGNAAACCCCTAAACCCCTAAACCCCTAAACCCCTAAACCCCTAAACCCCTAAACCCCTAAACCCTAAACCCCTAAACCCCTAAACCCCTAAACCCCTAAACCCCTAACCCCTCAACTCTAAACCCTAAACCCTGAATAGCCCCAAAAACGCCAGAAACCGATGACCCGCGGCCGAGGCAACAACACGCCGAAGGTCGCGAAAGCCTTTCCCTGGCGCCCGCGCTTTCGGTGCCAGGTGGGGAGACTCCCGGAGACTCCACGGTTTAGGGTTTAGGGTTTAGGGGTTTAGGGGTTTAGGGGTTTAGGGGTTTAGGGGTTTAGGGTTTAGGGTTTAGGGTTTAGGGTCCAATATCCCTTAATTCAAGGAACTCTGTGCATCATCGCGATCCATGTAGAACCTTGATCCTAGGTTCCTGAGTAGTACCCTTTTGCCCTTTTTGTTTTTGGGTTCCCTTCTTAAAGCCGAATAGTATGAAAAAGGGTACCCTTATTATAAAGGGGCTACTCAGGAAGCTAGCTTAAATTGAGGAAGATACCCTTAAATTATAGTAGGATCCCTAACATGATTTAAGGTATATTCTTTGAGGGATATTGGAGTCTCCGGGCTTCGGATTCAGATTCACAGGGTTTAGGGGTTTAGGGTTCAGGGTTTAGGGGCGTGGGGTTTAGGGGTTAAGGGTTTTTGAAGGGTCTCTAGAAGGCTTCTACAAGGGTTCGAGATTTTGTAAGGGTTCTAGAGGGGGTAGGATTTTAGGGCTTGGGGGCTAGGGGCTTTGGGCTTCGGGGTTTAGGGTTGAGTTGAGACTGGTCTGCGGTTTTGAGCGTTTAGGCCGCTGGTATTTTAGGGGGTTCGGAGTTTTGGGTTTCGCGTTCAAGGGTGTAAGTTCGGGGCTGAGAACGAGGAGGATCGACTCTGAGGAGATTCCGAGGTTTCACTTGGTGAGGGTTTCGTGTTTAAGGCTCAGGGTTTAGGGTTTCAAGGCGCATGCCCCAATCTGACAACCTCACTGTTAGTTGAGGGTTCCTGATTGGAGAGATGGTTTTCCATGGCGTTGTTTTGCAACGCTTTTAGTGGGTTGTTGGAGTTCAAGATCTCTTGATTGTTAGGTCGAGGTTGTTCAAGGCTTGTTCGGGCTCGAAGCAGTGTTTATAGACTTCAAACCCTAAACCCTAAACCCTATAAACCCTATAAACCCTAAACCCTAAATATGGGAGGTTTTTTTGGTTTCTCCCCATTTAAAGATCATCGATATTCTTGACTTCAGGGCGGCTTAAGAGTCTCCTAGAAGGAGCCAGTGATCCATGTAGTAGTCCTTGTACTCCCCGTATACTACCCGTATATCCTACCCTTCATAAGGGCAGTACAAGGATGATATACCATATGGATCACTATAGTATTATAGTATTATAGTATTGAAGTATTATAGTATTATAGTATCCTTTATCATGGCACCGTTCGCCAAGGGCGGGTTTAGGGTTTACTGTAGGGATTTAGGCTTACAAAGTTCGGCTCAAGGGGTGGTTTAGGGTTTAGGGTTTAGGGCTTTGTTAGTTGGAGTTTAAAGATGGCCCGAGCTTATGACTCATGAAACCCACAATGCCGTTCAAGCTGAGAGCTTCTTCTTCTCCGCTCATCTACGATGTTTGAACCCCCGGTGAGCCGATGTTGCTGTGGCAACAGCAGCAGGAGCCCTACCGGCGCGGTAGCTTTGGCGTCGCAGTGCCTCAGCCTGCACGAGCAATAGGTTTTAGGGATACGAATATCGTATACAGAAGCTTGTCATACAAATATCAATTTTGGATTAAGTACGAATACTATTTCTGACGAGTTCTGATGTTACTTGCAGTATACCAACTGCAAGCCTCATTCTACGACTTGGAGGCTACAGGTTCAGTGTTGAGGGACCAAGGTTCGTCGAAGTTCGGCGAGATTCAGGGTTAAGGGGGTAAAAGGTTTCGGGATGTCGAGTTTCGGGATAGCCCTGCTCCTGGAAGTAAAGCATTCAGTTTGAGAGAAGGATAGGACCCTAAACCCTAAACCCAAGCTCCCAAAGGTTAACCTTTACTTCGACTAGGATACTGGACAAATAAGATGTATACGCGAAATAGCTACTAGAACCCTCACCAAATGCGTGCACACCCGCTGAGGTGGCCCCTACTGTATGTCTAAGAACCCCCGCAGGCATCATGATTCCCAGCAGTAAGAACCAATAAACAAACCTTACATGGCCAAGTTCTTGAACAATGATTTGAAAGCCCTTTGTCGGATGCGTGCCCAGGACGCCTTCCGACCTCGATTTGACGCGCTACTAGCCGTCGCGCGGCAGCGGTGGCTCAGCAGCAAGTTTAGGCTTTGTAGGGTCAAAGGGTCCATTGTCTATAGTAGAACTTAAGATTTTGAGGCATGCTGTCTGGAATTGAGCTTGGGGTGCAGCGATTTTGTATTGAATCAAACTTCGTAGTGTACCATTCGATGTACGGCCCTTGGGTTCATGCTTTGGGCCTTGAAGCCTCACCCTAAACTCTGCGCCCGGGTCTGGGGTCTCGAGCCCCTGTTCTTGTTGAGGAACCCAAACCTCCAGATCATGGCGTCGCAGTGGTATGCGAGTACCTTGCCTGGAGACTGCGGTGTAGGCTTAGGTTTTATAAGGTTAAACTTTAGGGTTTAGAGCATGCGGCATCCTTCTGTTCATAAGCACCTAAACCCTAAACCCTAAAACAGAGAACCCTGAACCTTGAACCCCAGGATTGCTGAAGTGATAAGTCTAAATCCTGATAGCCAAGATCTACAGCTGTTTTAGCCGGTACGCCCTCAACGATTGAAGCCAGATGCCGTGAACCTTAGACTGGCACGAACCTCAAACCAACCCCGAAACTTCGTCCTTGAAGCTCAAGACGACAACAGAACCAATACAAACCCAAACACACGTCCAAAGCCTTTACAAAAATCTTACACAAATTTAGAGCACGATCTAAAGCCTCTATAAATGAAGAAACACCCCGATACAACTTTATGTCACATCCTACAGCCTTTCTCATGGAAAAAAGCCCCAAAAAGCCTTACAACACTTCAGGGTTTAGGGTTAGACCAAAGCAAAAAAAAAGGAAGCCAAAGGAAACCCGGCCTCTGCTTAGGTCACCTGATGGAGCCCTTTGGCGACTGGGGCGGCTCCCTGCAGACCCTCGGGGACTCTGAGGCCCCACTGCGGGTGTGGGGGTTTAGGGGTTTTGGGGGTTTAGGGGTTTAGGGGTTTTAGGGGTTTTAGGGGTTTTAGGGGTTTTGGGGGTTTAGGGGTTTAGGGGTTTAGGGGTTTAGGGGTTTTAGGGTTTTAGGGGTTTAGGGGTTTAGGGGTTCTATAAGGGTGACTCTGAGGCCCCCGAGAGGGGTTTCAGGGCTTCTTAGGGTTTCAGGGCTTCTTAGGGTTTCGGTGGTTTAGGGCTCAAGGCCTAGGGTTTAGGACTTGGGGTTTAGGGTTCGGGCTCAGGGAAAAAATGGCGCTTTTCCGGAGTCGGCTCTGCAGGTCGTTTGGGTTTTTTTGAGGAGCCAGGCCCTGAAGTTGATTCTAATTTTTAAAGGCTCCTTTAGTATTCGATTCTAATTTTTAAAGGCTCCTTTAGTATTCGATTCTAATTTTTACAGGCTCCTTTAGTATTCGATTCTAATTTTTGAAGGCTCCTTTAGTATTCGATTCTAATTTTTAAAGGCTCCTTTAGTATTCTGGCTATTGTGTTGTTTTGAAGGAGTCAGCCTCAAGAGTAGTAACAGTGTAGTACCTTTTTCTTGGTTTCTTCGTGCTCCCATCTAGAGCGCCCGAACCATAGATTAGGTTATTCCGGGAAAAGGTATTGCTGCAGGTAGTGTTTGGTCGTTTGTCGAAGTGCATCTGGCAGCCAGCGCACTTTTGCAGCCAGCGGCAGATAGCAGATCCGGAGAGCCGAGTGAACACTAGTAATTACTAGGGGTTTAGGATTTAGGGTTAGGGTGTAGGATGTAATTAATCATGCGAAGAAGCTCTGCATAGTTGAGCATTTGCTCCGGGAACGTGGTCAGACATTTTTGGCTTGTTACAGATCCATGTTTAGCCTGCGTGTTCGGTACAACGTCGCAGCAGCGTGCCAATCGAAACCTTTTGTCTTTGCTCCGAGCGCCAACGTCGGAA
Organism: Symbiodinium sp. clade A Y106; assembly: GCA_003297005.1. Taxonomy (NCBI): domain Eukaryota; class Dinophyceae; order Suessiales; family Symbiodiniaceae; genus Symbiodinium; species Symbiodinium sp. clade A. The sequence continues at coordinate 178,881 of BGNK01000379.1, forward strand.
GTTGGAGCGTCTCTATTACCCGAAATGGAATGCTTATGCCCTACCCCGAGACTCCAATACCCCTTAATTAAGGAATATGCCTTAGATAGTAGGACCGCTAATATGATTATAAGGAAGATTCCCTAATTAAGGGGTATTGGAGTCTCTGGGCACCTGGTTTCGTAGATCGTAGAGCCAAACCCCAAAGTCTAAACCCGAGCCGTGACTGTAGCTGTCTGGTGATGCGTGCAGAAGCCTAGAGACTCCAATACCCCTTAATTAAGGAATATTCCTTAAATCCTACTCGGGATCCTACTATAATTTAAGGTATATTCATGTATATTCCTTATAATTAAGGTATATTGGAGTCTCTGGGCACAGATGGAAAATCCCAGTCCCGACGCCCATCCGAAACCTGGGCAGGAGCAGCTGGATGGCTTCTTGGCGGCTTGGGGTTGTAGAGGATGTAGGTAAGCTATCAGATTCGATAAGTAATAAGGTTTTTGTACGGGTTCAGGCTATAAGATTCTACAGGTAGTGAGGTTGTTTACAGGTCTAGGAATTAAGGATGTGCCTGTAGGCGAAAAGACCTACCTCTTTAGGGCTCATGATTATGATTTCTATAGACAACTCCTTAGAAAGGTAGGTCTTTTCGGCTACAGCATAGGGCTGCAGGGGTTATGGGTTTTGGGGGTCGATGGGAGCCGGGGCCTCGTGGAGAGGGTTTAGGCTTCAGGGTTTGGGGGTCTTAGGGGTTTAGGGTTTAGGGTCTTTGGGGTTTAAGGGTTTAGGGTTCAGGGTCTTACGGGTTTAGGGGTTAGGGTCTTAGGGGTTTATGTAAGGTTTAGGGTTTAGGGTTTGCACCATAGGCAGGTCTTTCCGCACACAGATCTTCAACTAGCTAGAGCCTTCAGGGTAAGGCCCTTTAAAAAGGAAATCGTAATCCTATAGGGGTTGGAGCTACAGATCTACTTACTGTAATTTAATAATCACTGCAATTCTCCTTCGCAGTAGGTGACTGTGGCTAGGATGGGACGCATGTTTCTCTCACTTGCCATCCGAGGCTACACCAAAGATGTGAACGCATCCTGTCACTATTGGCATGGGTTGGAAGTGCCGAGGGTTTGGTGGAGATGAGCGTAAGATAGGAAGGTTAAGTAGACTAGCACTTGTTCGATGAAAGTGAGGCATTTGAGACCTGGGAAGCGAAATGCCAAACCATTCTTCTCAACATGTATATGTATATATATGTACGTAGGACCTTGACCAAATAAAGCGTAAAGGTCCTTGCTACATACATACATATATATATATATGGACACCCCCCGCCCCCGTGACCTACCTCGGCCTCTTTTCCATTGTAAATACCGTCAAAACGCACACTTTTCATGGATGATAACTTCTCCTTACTTTTCATGGCTGATCTGAAGTCATGTCTCTTTAAAACGTCGTGCCTACTCATATCCGCTTTAATATTAATATGCCTGTACTCACAAGCAAGAAACAGTTCAAGAGATCACACGTTACGACGGGGGAAACCAAAAAGCCAAAAATCCAAAATCTTTCTGAGGGGCCCGAAACTTTTGTTTTTTTGGTTTTCCTAGGGTTTTTTGGTTTTCCAACAGAAATCCAAAAAATCACATGTTTTTTTTGGATTTAGGTGGAAACCAAAAAACACAGGGTTTTTTTTTGTTTTCTTGTTCGGTCTCTGGTGAACAACCAAAAAACCCTGTGTTTTTTTGGATTTCTGTTGGAAAACCAAAAAACACCATGTGTTTTTTTTTTATATTTCTGTTAGAAAACCAAAAAAACCCTAATAGCAGTATCATTATTGCTACTATTCCTACTACCATTACTATTACCACTACCACTACTACCACTACTACTACTACTACTACTACTACTACTATTACTACTACTACTACTACACCTGCTACTACGACTACTACTAGTACTACTACTACTACTAGTACTACTTCTACTACTACTACTACTACTTATACAGTCATGACTTCTAATTTACTGCTGTCTGGCACACTTGTTAGTGTGGTCATCGCTGTTGTTCGTGCCACGGCTGCGAATGGCGCGAACGCTGCTGCAAGTGTAGCAGTCGTTGACACAGTTGTTGCTATTGTCCTTGCTATCTATATTTCCACCGCTGCATCTCGGGTGCTGTTGTTCTGCCTCTGTAGACAAGCCAGTCTGCAAGCTTGCGCTGGCTAATTCTATGCTCGTTTCCAGCTGCTTCTAACGCCCACAGCTCAGACGGTACCACAGCCGTCGTGCACAACGGAGTTTCTCGCAGAGAAAGACTCGCAGCACGAGGTCGGGGGTGCACATCCAGTGGCAGTGCCGCACATATATTCAAGTGACAGGTGACGGGTCTGGACTTCCGCGCTGGGCAGGTGGGGTGTTGGTTGGAGACTAGCATGTTGTCCCCGGTAAACATTCCGTTAAGTCAATGAGCATATCGTGCGTGGTGTGCTGGAATCTTCCGTGAGTTCATTTGTGTGTCATTCGGCCATTGGTCGGTTGTTTTGAATGTGTCTCTTCAGAATCGGACTATGCGGTCTTCTACGAAGCGCCAGCTTGGGTTCAGGCCGAAATCAATCCCGACGTAGCCGTTGCAGTTGGACTGTGGCAGCCGGAGGAGTTGATGCAGCAGGAAGCCCGCCAGAGCTCGGTTCAGTGTCGTTCAGTGTTGTAGAAAGCAGGGCTGTCTGACATCGAGTATGGTCCCTCTGGTTCATGGCTGTGCTTGTGGGTGTCGAGTCTTGTACCTCAGGACGGGTATGTCATCTATCCCGGCAAGCAGTTCCGCGGCTTCCTGTCTGACGGATCGGCAGCACAGACGGCATTCGTCCCTTGCCCAGTCTTGGATGCGTTGCACCTTCTCTTGTGCATGCTGTTGTGTGTGAGGTCAAGGGCATGCTCCTCTTGAATCGCGCTGTTGCTGGAATCCTCATGCCCGACGACTGCGTGAAGCTGCGGTCATCCAACGAGGCCGAGCTCTCGCTCGGTTTCGATCTGGGCACCTCCTCCGGAAGGTGTATGCGCAAACCAGGCATCCGGTCGTGGCATGTGCTTATAAAAGGTAAGCCGGTTGGATGCACCTGCGATCCGTAGGACTATCACCGACGCTGGCGTGTGTCCTCTTACAGCGCATCGCCAGCGTCGCCGACCGGGGTCGAAGGGGGGAGTTGCTCGCCCAGTGGGAGGCAAACTCGCTGTTCTGCATGCGTAGGGATGCATCCAAGGCTCTTTGTTCGCATAAACTTGTTATAGGCACTGCTGGCTGCCTGCAAGCGGCACATGCTGGACACGCTGCCGTTGTTTGCATTCGGACAGTGAATGCGTCTGTGCGTCCGGTTCTAGTGCAATCTCGTGACCGTGGCCACGGCACACAGTCAGTGTAGCATTGTAAAGCCAGTTGATCGGAGACAAACGTGGTTCAGAAGCATAAATAAGGTGAATCAGGAGTGAATCGGATGTCTAATACAGTTGAATCTTAGAACGAGCTAAAGCCGCAAGGTTCTTGAAAGGGTAGCGACCATGCAACTATTTGAATCAGTGTATGAAAGTTAATCAAGAAGTTATCTACTGTCAAGCCCTGGAGCTGGAGTGGAGGGTCTCTTCGAGTTGGAAATCTTTAAGCTCATACGCCAGTTGTCTTTAGACTTGCACTGGTGTATGCGGTATTGTTATCTGACGTTCGATGGTCTTATGTTCTCCTTTCTTCAGTGCTTCGAATGCAGACTCTCCGGTGTGGCGGATATGAATCTTCCGTCTGGAGCGGCCGTTAGTGGATTCATGGGCGTGATTTGCGGCAAACATCCGAAGTGATAATGCTCGGGTCGCTGCCAGGATCGGCCGGAAGATCAAGACGCCAAAGAATGGGTTCAGCGCAGGGTGCCGGTGTGCAGAGCACCCCAATGGCTGCTCTGACAAGACAGACGGCCGAAGCCCGCCGCTTCGACATCCGCCGAGGCATGAATTCTTGAATGTCCCTTCGAACTTTTTTGTGACGATGCTTCATGAGAGAGGGGATGTTTGTGTCAGTATCTCAAGTCTAGGCTTTCGTGCTCTGTGGTTTTTGCTGGGGCGAAGTCTTCAGCGATAACCTGTGTCGTGGAGGGGGGGGGAGAAATTCCTTTGTTTGCTCAGAATCCAACTTCCTGTGTTCAGGTCCTATCTAAGGCAAGAACTTGAGTAGTCGTGGACAGAATGGGGGGGGGAGGGGGAGGCGGGGGTTGGGTCCTGCAGACAATCGTTGTGCCCCAGCGTTTCTGATTCCACTCGTGGTATAACCCGAGTTGGAACTGTCGATATGAAGTGATGTGACCCGGCCGGTTGTGTGATTGGTATAACCCGAATTGGAGTTGTCGATATGAAGTGGCGTGACCCGGCCGGTTGTGTGATACTCTAGTTCTGTGTTTTGCGCGTGGCAGGGACCAAGAGGGCGCTTGCAGCCGGTATGGGGCTCTACCGGCGTGTCTGCAATCGCCACAAGAGGAAGGGGGAGTTGATGATGTCGCGCCCCCAGTTGTATAGCTGGAGTTATGTCTCACGTGTTGCATTCCTGATAGCTGTCCGAAGCAGTAATGGTTTGGTTCAGGCCCGACGAGGGGGGAACGGTCTTTGCGGCCGTCGATCCGACAGGGGAGCTTCCTGCAGGCAGGCTTTCTGGAAACCGGCACCGGGACCAGCCAGACTCCATGATGACAGATGTCGCTGCGCCATCGGATCCTGATACCTGATCATCGACGGGAAGGTCTACGGTAACGGCAAGCGCGTCGCCGCTGCTCGATCTCAAATCAGCGCATGACAACAACTTCGTGGGTTCTATTTGAGACCGACATTGGATCACAGTAAGGTCTGGCGGTACCCGGCACAGTGTGCACAGGATGCGACCACTGTGACCGTGGTCACCCCACCTCCGGGAATGATGCTCCCGAACAATACCCTGCTGTGCTCGCGGCACGGGGACATGAACTCCAAGCTCGCAGGCGGCGACGTGGATGGTGACCTCTGCCACAGACTGTAACCGTGTCTCCTTGCTAGCTTGTCCTTGTGTGCCGTGGTGTGAAGGTGGATATGTTGTCTACTCGTGACATGTAAACTGCAAGGTGTCCTTTTGGGATGACCTGGTGGAATTGATCCGGCAAACCGAGGCCGATGTTGAGGCCGGTCGTGTTAATGTTTAGTGTTAGTGTTCGAGTTAGTATTCGTATTGGTCTTGGTCTTAGCCTTTGAATTATACTTAGTATTAGTATTAACCCGTGTATAGTATCATATTAGTATATTCTATATTTGTAGGTCTCTGGGCAAATCGGAATCTTAGTATATGAGTATATTGGTATATTGGTATGTTGGTACATTGGTATGTGAAAATACAGATTCTTTGGTACGTTGATGAGCGTGCTTTTTGGATTTGATTTGAACGTGATTAGTAGTATTCGTAGGAGCATTAATATTGGTATCAGTACCAGCATTGAAGTTAGTACTATGCATGGATTATCAAGTGGTAATACTAGTATTCATATGAGTACAGATATTTTTATCCTAATGATATAAATACTGAGAATAATTAATAAGAATATGAGCATTAATATCCAGAGGAACACTATTACTTATATTCATATCAATATTAGTATCAATATTAGCATTTGTGTGTATATTGGCATTAGTACCAATGTTACTATCAATATGAATAGGCTTTTACTATTCGTAGGAACAGTAGTATTCATATCAGTCTCGGTATTACTGAAAGTATCAGAATTCGTAAAAGGTATTTGTAAGCATATTGATTAATATCAATATTAGTATGAATAATAGCATTATCTTTGAATACGGGTATTAAGATGAATTCTAACACGAATATGATTTTTTATTCGTAGGCAAAAATGACCTTAATATTGAAAGTAATATTAATGAATGCTAATGCTACACAAAAACACTAATGCTGGTATGGATACGAATACTAATACTAATTTACTATTATGTATGTTCGTATTAGCATTAGTATTGGTATGATTATTCAGACTTATATTAGTATTCCAAACAACTGTTAGAGTTAATATTCATATTGAGAACATTTAGTAAGAATATGCTTATTGGTATCCGCGGGAGTGTTAATATTCCGATTAGCTATTAGCATTAGTATGTAAATTCGTATTCGTATTAATGTTTTTACTGATATGAATATGATGATTAGTCTTCGTAGGAACATTAGTATTCACATTCGTATCAGTGTTGCTATTAATGTTAATATTCGTACTAGCATTAATGTTAGTTTTGGCGTTACTATGAGTATTACTATTCGTAAGAGTATTAATATTCATATTAATACAAGTAATTGGTATTAGTATTTTTTAATGCTAGTATTAACATTAAGCTTAATATAAATATGAACATTATTAGTATTAGTATTCGTATTAGTATTAGCTACTATAAACATTGGCGCATGAGCAACTTAAAAGCTTCACACAAAATAAAAATGTGTGCACATGTAACCCTCATTACGATCTCAGGTAGGATGCGCACATCGTTCTGTCTTGGTCCCGTCTTTGGGTTCTGCCTCTGATTATATGAACAGAATTAGAAATAAAAAAGATAAACACAAACAATATCCGGCACATTTAGCTATCTTACGTAGGATGCAGACATCGTTCTGTTTTGGTCCCGTCTTTGGATTATGCCTACCGTCATTATATGAGCAGAATTATGAATATCCGGACCATTTAGGCAGTATCCTATTACAGAAGTGCAGGCATTGAAGCTTGTCCAGAGCCAACGGCGATGTCGCGACGTCGTACCCGTGGTCTTTACAGTGTATTCAGCTAAAAATTTTACACGATATATGTTATCATTGCTTATGTATGATTGAATTTAACCATATAAAATAGTTATCTAAAGTCCTTACATGTTCTACCCATTTTTAGCCGAAGCACCTCGCAGTAGGTCTTGAAAGAGGGGGGTAAGCTATATAGACTAATATATATAATATATATAATATATATAATATATATAATATATATAATATATATAATATATATAATATATATAATATATATATTATATATAATATATATAATATATNATAACATAACATAATATAATATAATATAATATATTATAATATAATATATATATATATAAGGAAGTCGATCATAAGGAGTTTCGGGAGCGTGGTATGCTGCCTCATGCTGCGCACTCCAGCTGATCTCAGTCGCCTGTCACGTAGCATGAAGGTTGATACCCCTAAACCCTAAACCCTAAACCCTAGAGTCTAGGCAGGGTCGGGAGTTCAGAGTCTGATGGTTTAGAGTCTACGGGCGCGGGGTTCAGAAGGTTAGGCTCAAGGTTTTGGGTTTAAAATTTGGGGTGTAGGGCTTGGTGGTTGAATATAGGAGCCTTAGTTTTGGGGTTTAGGGCTTTAAGGTTGGGGTTTAGGTTTTTTTTGCTGTCTCGGTTGGAAGCACCTTGCATTACGATGACCCGACATAGCCCCTGCAGGTTAGAAGCCCAGACATGCTGATTCTCATTCTTGGGTTTGGGTCTAGGGTTTTAGGATCTCCCAGGTGCACTACGCAGGGCGGAATCCTTTCGAATGCTCTAAGAAGAATCAGAAGCTACGGTAGCCTTTACAGCACAAGTTCGTGATACTATTACAATCACATACCCTCCCGCAAATGCGGACACTGCATTCAGACTTAGATATCGCTACCGTCTTCCTACGGAATGACTACTCACACACTACCTAAGCCTACCAGCCTTTGGGCTCTAAACCGAAAACTCTAAAATCCGTAAACCTTTCAACTCCTTATAATGAGGAGCCGCCAGAATAGTATAGGTAATTATGCAAACCCTTACACTTAATCCTTATCATAGCCTTTATAGTAGCCCTTACGACCCCTTTAAAGGAACCCTAACCCCTAATTATGAAGGCCCCTAAATGTAATCCAGGCCTTCCTTCTTGAGCAGAACATGACGGGCTACGTCCTCGACTACGAGGGCACGAACGTGGTGCACTGGTGACTTCGCAGGGATAAAAGGAGGCTTCAACGCTTAGGGTTTAGGGTTTTCAGGCTTCAAAGTTATTCATACGTAAGTTGGGTTTGAGGGTTAAGGGTAATATCCTGGTCTCAGAGTTGAATATATGCATATATGCAGCTTGCATTGTGTTGGCTTCAAGCTCAGCGTGGAGGTTTAGGCGCAGCTTCTGGTTTGATCTTCGGTGTTGCAGATGAAACTTCGGGATTTAGGGTCTTGGAAACTTCGGGTGTAGAGTGCCGGCTGCTTACTTCGTTCAGGGTCTTGTCGTGGTCCTTGGGATGTTCTTGTCTTAACAGTTTAACTTGGGAGACAGTTTGCATCAGTCGCCCCGGGTGTTTGGCAATGGAATGAAAGTCATTTCGGCCCCAAACCCATCTTAAGGTTTAGGGTGTAGGGTACACCTCTCCATCTGGTCGCTGTCGCTGCTCTCGTCACTCTCTCTCTCTCTCTCCCTCTCCCTGTGCTTCTCTCCCTGTATCTCGAATCTAGGTGATTTCTCTTCCTCTTTCTGTGTCGCTCTCGCTCTCGCTCTATGTCTCTCACTCACTCTCTCTGTTTATCCTCGTTTCTTGTGAGATTTTATTTCTGTCTCGCTCTCGCTCTCGCTCTCGCTCTCTCTCTCTCTCTCTCGCTCGCTCGCTCGCTCTCTCTCTCTCTCTCCCTCTCTGCACTCTCTCTCTCTCTCTATCCCTCCCGCTCTCTCTCTCTCTCTCTCCCCTCTCTCTCTCTCTCTCCCTCTCTCACTCTCTCTCTCTCTCTCCATCCCTCCCTCCCTCCCTCCCTCCCTCGCTCGCTCGCTCGCTCGCTCGCTCTCTCTCTCTCTCTCAGGGTTCCAATCTAATTAAGGGATATATACTTAAAGTTCGCTCTTAGGATGCGACTTCACATTCAGGCTTTCCGGTTCGCGTTCGGCGGTTGCGGCTTGTCAAGCTCATTTGTCCCTGGCAGCTGCATTCCTTCTTTTCGCTGGGCTTTGTCGGCAGGCGTTTTAAGTTAGTTATCCCTTCTTCGGGATTTTTAAACGACGGATCCTTGTAGCCAGGCGTTCGTACCAGAGCCCTTCTTTGGGAGACTTCCCTCTGTGGTTCTTTGTTTGAGGATTGGTTGTCACGGGGCTTGGTATGAGAGAGTGCAGGGGCCGTAGCCGCGAGGTACACTCGGCTTTTGGTGAAGCTCGCTGAAGCCTTCCGTGCCCCTGGCCTGCGATGTGATCTTAGCCTTGAGCCTTGTTTTGCTGAACATAGCAGTTGGCCCCTCAGTTGCCCAGAGAGTTTAGGGCAGTTGCTGTGGTGCTTGCATTGTGTATGACACCCTGAGCCGTAAGCCCGAAACCCTAAAACCTAAACCCCCCCTGAAGCCTTTAACGCTCCTTTTTTCCTCAAGGCCGTATACATCCCTGAAACTAAACCCTTCAAACTTCTCGCCTGAAGCCCCCATACGGTGCAGAAGCCTGTAGTTCTATAGTATACGAGACTCAAACATAGAATCCAAGCAGAAAGATCCTCGTAGCAAGGCCCCCTATTCAGGTACTCGTACCCTTCAGTTCCAAGCAGGCCTATAGGATGCTTCACGTTTTGGAAAGGACTCGACGCCTACACCCAAATCCCGAAACCCTACACCCTGTGCCTATACGGGAGTTTCCGAAAATAGGAGATCCAAATATAGTACCCTAAATATTAGGATCCTTATTATACGGACCCCCAAATACGGTACCCCTAATCTTCGGAAACTCCCATACCACAGCCCCCTGAGCCGATAAAATTCAAGAGCCCTACACCCTAAACTCCATTCCTCCCGAGACTGAACCCGAAAGCCTTGAATCCGAAATCCGAATTCCAAAACCTCGACATAAATTCCATAGAGCCCTCATAATTATAGCCCTTCTATGGTAGCCCGTATAATTAACGCCCTTATAGATTGTGTCAAATTCTGTTTGGGCTGAGGATCCCCACACGGGCCACCGCACCCGACACATTGGCATCTCGCCGAGTACTGCCTCTCGGGCCTTAGAAGGGCCTTCAGAAAGGGTTCGTATAATATTCTGATGATATTCTTGACGGGATCTCTAGGGTTCTTGGGGTTTAGGGCTTTCCGGGGTCTGGTTCATAAGGATGTATAGAGCTGTATTTTGTGTGTTTACAGGTTGAATAAAGGGTCTCCTTGTGCTTTTTGGTGTTTGGGAACGATGGTTTATGCGTTTGTTTTCTTACGGGTGCTCTTTAGATTTTGAATAGTCTTCAAGTGTTTTGAGGGCATTTCGCAGGTTTCGAAAACCCTGCGACCTAAAGACCCTCAAAGCGAAAACCAGGCGTTCCAGGTTGCAGGCTCGGATGAGGGGTGCAGAAGTCGCATATAGGCCGCTAAACGATTACTCACTAGGTGCCTTCATAATTCAAGTTCCCTTGAGGGTTCTTTAAAGAGATTCTGCAAGGGATCTACAAGAGTTCTTTGTAGGGGCCTCTATAATCAGAATCAGATGTTGGGCTACACGGGAGTATTGTTCCCAAAACCCGTTGAAATTCGACCGGCTCCTGGTTTTGTTGTAGAAATTTTAAAAGGGCCCATAAAGAAGAAGGCCACCGTACTATCCAAGAGAAGATGCCACTTGTATACTTGGGAGAGACCTCCCAGGAGTGGAGGTACAGGGTTCAGAGTTTAGGGTTTAGGTTTTAGGGTTTGGGGTTCAGGGTTTCAGGTTCAGGGTTTAGGGTTTCGGGTTTAAGGTTTTCTGTTGGTCCCGGTAGACCTTCGTTCTTTCGGGCCACGACAGAACACAAGCAGCGAAATTTCGAAGGTGAAGTACCTGATGGGTACGAACTCACTCACGGACTACGTCTTCGCACAAACCTACACGCAGGGGGCACTCTGACTTCAAGTTGGGCAATTCTGGATTCATGGTTTTCTTGGGTTTGGGAGGGCTTGCTTCACTTTGATTGGCAGCCTGGTTTTGAGCAGGCTCAGGATTTGAAAGAGAGTTCCTTGCACCTGCGGCTTATCCCTTTTCCTAAACCCGATAGAGCCTAAGCCCTAAACCGAGATCCCTCAGGTCTAGGTCCTAATATACGGGACTAAATGATTACCAATACTATTTGGGAGTTCCTTATTATTAATAAGCATAGTATATTGGGCCTCAAAGCCCTGTTCTACTTATTGAGGCCCCTATATGATAAGAGCCCTAAACCCTCAACCACCTCTACTTGGAGAGCGGGCCTTGGGTTTAGGGTTTAGGGCTTAGGGTTTAGGGCTCAGGGTTTAGGGTTTAGGGTAAGGAACCTTCGGCAGAGGTTCCTTCGTGTATATATCTGCACACATGCTATGCAAGCCTTCATTGTATAGAATGCATTCAGCTGTTATTCATGTCATGGTAAGCTGTTGTGCCTACAGTTTCAAAGCAGTATGCTGTGCGTGCATGTACGGATGTATGCATGGATGTATTTTACATTCATTGAACCACGAGCCTCCGAGCTGTAAGTTCGATTCACACGGGAAGGATTGGAGTCCGGCTTGGGATTTAGAGGTGTGCATACAGGTTTGGACTAGGGTTTGGATGTATGTCGCAGCCTGGGGTGTAGGGTTCAGGTCGCAGCTTAGAGTAGAAGTTGCAGTTGTTCCGGGAGAAACTCCCGATATAGACCGCGACTCACAGCATTCTGTCTACAAGGGCCCATGACTCGGTCTCCCTCCCCAAACCCCACTCCATTTTAAGCAGGCCCCTATATCAGGTCGAGCTTGATGATTTTCTGGCGATCTTCGACGCGAATAAGGCAAACGGGGCACTCGGCAAAACGGTGTGGCGTTTGGGGTTTGGGATTCAGGGTCTGGGTTCAGGGTTCATGCTCTCGGGTTTCCGGTTTCGAGAAGTTCTCCAGCTCTTGTCTGTTGGCTCTGAAGTCGGAAATGCAAAAAGCACAGCCCTAGATTAAATGGGAGTTTCCGAAAATAGGGGACCCTAATATAGTACCCTAAATAGTAGGACCCTTATTATAAGGACCACCACAAAGGTAGCCCTACTTTTCGGAAACTCCCAAAGGGGTGTCCTAAGCCCGGAGCCCTCGAACTTCCACCCTGAAATCCCTAAGCCCTACGCCCCAAGACCTAAACCCTGAACTAGGGTTTAGGGTTTATAGGGTTTAGGGGAGGCCCGGTACAAGGAAAACCCCCCCCAAATCCCCAACAGCCAAGCTCGAAACCCGACTTTTCAATAGGTTCTGGCTTCGAGAGGATACTTCATCTACAAATTGTTACTTATCACTATATCCTTACTTTATCCATAAGGGCTACTTCTAGCTATACGGACTAGACGGGTTGCACTAAAAGTGCTATTTTAGCTACAACACATACTTTCGCTAAAAGGGTTACTATAAGGACGGCTGCAAGCGCCGAAAACCCAAAATCAACCTCGGATTCCAAGGCAGGTCCAATCTCGAAGCAGTTACGCCGCATGAAGCCCGAAGCCCTAAACCCTAAACTGTTTAGGGTTTAGGGTTTAGGGCCCTTAGAAAAACCCTAAACTGTTTAGGGTTCAGGGTCCAGCCATGACGGAGTCAGACCCGATGCCGGTCCGACAAAGAGTACGCAGCATTTCGGGGGCCCTGAATCATTACCAATACTTTTGCTCGAGGTCCAGGTTCCTTACTAACATGCTTTCAAACCGAGTATGCCACAAAACCTTGTTCTAATAATTTACAGTATTTCTGTGAGTGTCGTGCCTGGGCCTTGTTTGAAGATGAAGACCTCTGTCGGATCCAGCTGGAAGGTGTTCGGCTTCGGGTTGTGCGTCGGGCTTAGCATTTGTAGGGTTCAGGGTTTAGCGTTGTGATGCATACGGCTGATAGTCTTTCAGAATTAGGGCTGTCGAGCTTACTTCGCTATCAGGTTGAATGTCTGTCATTTTCTTTGCGCTTGTTTATGGTTTTGTTTGTTTTGTACGGTTTTTTTTCGTTTGTGTGCGCGTGTGTGTTTGTGTTTCTGTGCGTGTGCATCCGTGAGTGCAAATTTCAGGTTTCGGTAAAGCAGTTGTGGAAAGTGGTCCTTGTAGTCCTTCATGAACTGAAACCGGAAGCCTCAAATGAGAAGACAAAGCCCGTAAGTGGGGGTCTAGGAGTTTGAATGGCAGGTTTTCGTGGGGCTGCGCTTTGGCTGCAGGGAGGAAAGGGAATCAGGGCTCCATGCTTCGGGTTTTGGAGCTTCGGGTATGATGGCCCAAACCCTGAACCCCAAACCGAATCCCTAGACGGCCCTACACCTTGTGGCTAAGTGGCTTGACACTAGAACTTACTAGATCTGGCTGCTGCCACTAGCGCCGCCGCAGCCCCGGCTCTACTACCTGCCAACCCTCTGTTTGGCAGGCGGGCTCGCGGGAGTCCAGCACGTGCAATAACATTCTGGCAGTCTGTTGTATTGCATTGTGGAACATTCAGTCATCATGCCTCCTCGCGCTGCACCTCCGTCGCCGGTGGGCCGAGTGACGGTTCCGGGGCGATCCCCGACAGCGGCTCCGAAGAAAAGCAGCCGGTACCGTCCAAAGAAGAACAAAACGCCCGACTTCACAATCAGAGCCGTGATCTGAGCTGGTTGGCGCAAACAAAGCGATTGGCAGCCTAATGTCAGGAGGCTCTGCCTTACCTATGCCCGTTCTAGCGACCGTTAGTCCTAATCCCCAACTAAATTTCTAGAGCCACAGTGGACGCATGGGTCTCCGAGCACCATTGTGGAGAGAGGGATAAGACTAGTTCTAGACTGGCGAGGGCAGAGTCTGCTTGAGCAGGATCATGTTTTCCCGATCCGCCATAGCCGCTTCTCAGCTTCGAAGATCCCGTTTGCATCCAATCACGAAACACATCCATAAAAACCAGAAAAGCCACGATGCACGACTTCTAGGTTATGACAAGTGGCATTACACAGCAATCAGGCATGCCATCTTAAGTGCATGCATCGCAAGCCGCTGCTTTCTGAACGACTTCTGTGTTCCCTTCTTCATCTAGAATATATGAAGGTGAAGCGAGCCATATCGACGAAGGTCAGATCCGCACCGGTGAGTCCAAGACGCACCGGGATCTTCGGCAACGCCCGTCCAGATCTCCTTCGTCGATGGCGAGACCCAAAGAGTGGAGGCACGCCACGTCCATGTCAAATCTGTCGCACTAACAGCCCGAATCAGGTGCACGGCAACACCCACGTCGGCACGGTGGCCAAAGGAGTCATCGAGGCGAAGTGCGGTTCCAATCAGCGTCGGAGGTGCAGCAAAACCGCAACAAGAAGCCCCCGACTCAGGTGCCTCTACAGGATCATCAGCGGCGAGTGCCTGCTGCAGGGCAGCGAGCGAGTCTCGACCCTGCAGCAGGGGATCACCTTGATCAGAATGCCACCGTCAAGGGCCCAAGTCCAGTGCTTGGAATGCAAGCTGCGACTGGTAAGAAAGCAAGGCCGAAGCCACAGCAGGACACCGAAATTGACGAGGACGAGGAGTCCTTGTCCCGGCCTAAGCTTTCCTAGGTCTCTCTCACTCGTGCCCATTCACACTCCGCTAGCCAGGCACACGAGTGTGGAAGGAGACTGAGCTCTCGAAACGAGAGCGGGAAGACGAGCAGCTGGCGTAGCGCTGTCTGACCCTTAAAAATGGAGGGCGGAAGGCGGGAGTTGTAATGGCTAAGGTTGGGCCAGGTCGTCACGGTTGCTCTGACAGGGCAAGCCCCACTCTGTCCTTCAAAGCACAGTTCCACGGGATCCATCTCAGTCTCTTGTTTCAAAACCGATGTTTAAACTTGTACATGCTAGTCGGCAAACAGCTTCAGTGCCTTTCGAAGGAAAGGTCGAGTCGTCAGAGCAACTCGCACGTCTGGAGCCAAGCCCCTTAAGCTGAGCGGTAACCCGTGCGATGCAAGGAGTTCCGCAAGACTACAACGCAGCGGCCTGGCCCAACAAATGTGCTTTGCACCTGCGACGAGTAGCAGCAGGACATAAGTTCAAGATTCACGGTTTAAGCTCTGCACTCAGGGCTTTGACTTTAGCTTTCTGCTTGAAGGTCCGACCACCTCGTTACCAGGCTAGTTACAGCCACGAACTTTAAACCCTAAACCTCACACCCTAAACCTCAAACCCTTGGCCCCAAATCCTGAACCTCAAGAACAGGATAAACAGAAATTGTGTGACTTTCGCTTCGAACTGCATCTTCAAGCCCCAAATTCGGTCAAACCCTAGCCCAGCCAACCCAGTCGGCTAGCACAGCCCGCCAGCCCGGTGAAAAGCAACAAAAACAAACCTTTCGGTCAAAACTTTCGGTCAAAACTCCGGACCCAAACCCTATACAATTTCTATCAAGAAAGAAATAAATAGAAATTGCCTGTCACTGTTTGCATCGAACCCCCTAAACCGTCAATTTCAATCCCAGCCCCAGCCCCCAGTCCGCCAGCCTGCTGGGCCAGCCCAGCCTCAGCCCAGCTGAAGGTCTTGCTGGCCTGCTCAAGGCGTGGATGAGCACTACAGCTGCTAAACGGGTCAGCAGCAATTCCTACGTCGGCTTGCTTGGGCGGCAAGTTGTCCTGCCCGCCAAAGTAAGTAGATCCATCTTCAACACACGATTCTGTTTTGGCAAGAGCAGCGAGAAGCGCGATCCATCTGTATTCCAGAGAACGTCCTGCAAGACTTCTTAAGTGTCTGCCAAGCAGCACCTCCCACCGTCTGAACTTGTGTCAGAAAAGGAACAAGTTGCACCTGCTCGCCAGGCTGCTGTTCCGCCTCTTGCTCACAGGCGTGAGGTTGAGCTTGTCTGTGTGCGACCCGCAAAGCCAGCCAGCCCAGTCACCGGCCGCCAGTTTCCATCCGCGCCAATCCCCAGACCACCCGCAGCCCAGCCATCGGCCCACCAATTCCCCGAACCAAGTTTGTTGCACACAACATTTCAGTCAAAACATGTCAAAACTTTTCGGTCAAAACGTTACTGGCACCCAAACCCTGAACAGACAATTTCTATCGAAACCAGGATAAATAGAACTTGTATACCATGCCCGCCCAGCCCAGCCCAATATTGAAATCGAAAGCAAAAACAACAGCCTACAGCCAGGAGCCTCAGCCAGGTTGCAGGGCGCCCCAGATCGAAACCAAAACCAAAAAGAATAGTTCAGCCCCGGGCCACCCCCAGCCCCGCCTACCATTCCTAGCCCGCAAACAAGTTCCAAGTTTCATGCCTAGCCCAGCCTAGCCCAGCCCAGCCAAGCCTATCAACCAAGCCCAGCCCACCCAACCCAGCTTGGCCTGGGGCGCAGCCAGCCCAAACCTCGGCTTCCCAGCCCAATCCCAAAAAGAAAAGCTCGTTCAAAACCCCGGGGCCTAAACCCTGAAACCTGTCAGGCCTACGCCCTAAGCCCCACCTGAGCCTTAAATTTAAAATTTACGCCCTCTACCCTACAAGCTTTTGAGGTTTTTTGGATTCTGAATTGCGTTTAGCCTGCGCTTCTTGCACATGGCGGCCTTTTAACAAAATTGCCCGGGGACCTTACGGGCCTTAGGGTTGGTGCTTTGAGTTCAGGGTTTCGGACCGTTTTGGGATTTTGGAGTCTCCCATGTAGCGCCCTGTCCTCTGGGTTGGGATTGCCCCAACGGATCCTAGTTACATGCCTACACTACCCATTGGGTGAAACCCTTGCAAAAACGATAATAGTTTTTGCTGATAGATTGAAACCTTACTTTATAATTACATAATGTTGTTTATGTGCTTGGGAAATTTTGCATGCGCAACGGCTTGCCTAAAATCTCACGATCGGTACCTTTTTGCTGGGACAGTCAGCTGGTCTTTTGGTTAGTGTCTTTCGCACGGAACATTTGAGATCTAGGTTGAACTGAAAGAGTTGAGATTCCCGGTTCGTGTTTCGAGTTTCTGAGTTTAGAGTTTAGGGCTTAAGGTCTTGTCATTTCGATTTTGCGTTTTATGTCACAGTCGTCGTTAGCAGTCGCTGTATCTCCCTCCCTCGCTCGCTATCTCGCTAGCTCTCTCTATCGCTCTCTCTGTGTCTCTGCTTCTCTCCTCTCTCTATTTCTCTCTCTCTCTCTCTCTCGCTTTCTGTCGCTGTTTCAAGCATGGTGGGTGCTGAGGTTGGCGCTCTGGCATTTACGTTCGGGATTTGGGGTCCAAGGCTGATGCGCCGACTGGCAGAAGAACTAAACCCTGAGACCCTGAACGCTATAGGATTCGCGCTCGCGATGTGGTGCCTGGCTAGTGTTGCAGTTGGATTTCGTCTATTCGTGGTTATTCAGTTTCTAGATGAAACAAGGACTGCGAAAGATAAAGCAGCCACTACAAGGTTGTAGGTGCTCCTGTATTTTGCTAGTTTCAGGTACAACAATCCAGCAACAACACTGCCTAATCCCGAAGCTTTGCGTCGCTGACCCCGAAGTAACCTTGAATCCGAAACCCTGCACCATTTACATCCATTTACCATAAAACCCCAAACCCTGTTATACCATTTACCAAAACCCCGACGGGTTCAGAAGCGTTCAAGCCTCTTCCAGGTGCCCAGAAGGATGCTCCTCGACGAACGCATGGGATGCCAAGGACCAGGCCTGCACAGCCTCTCCAATGTAGTTCCTCTTGTTGCTTAAACCCCGAAAAAAAGCCTAAGCCCCGAACAATAGAATAGAACGTCCGGTTGAACAAGCCATCTAAACCCTAACACTGTAAACCTTTCATGCCTAGCATTCGCAAATAATATTTGGAGACAAGGGAAGCATCGGAGGCTAATGTAATGCAATGTAGGGGCTTTAACAATTGGAACGAAATAGGGTTTGGGGGTATATGATACTTTAAGTATAATCAGGAACCCCAACACCTCGTTCTAATCATTAAGGCCCCTGCATTTGGCGCATTTAGGGCTGCGATGGGGTTGAGGACTTAGGAGCTCGAGGTACCCTCATCAGTACAATCCTGTTCAACAGCGTGTTTAGCCCTCGAACCAGGCGTTACGCCGCACTCCGAGCCCATCCGGGTGCGCAGCATCCACGCCCGCAGAGCAGCCATGTGCCACCCATGATAACTTCCAGATCAGACCCCATCCATGCCCGCAGAGCATCCATGTGCCAACCATGATAACGTCCAGATCATGGCCGCAGAACACCCATGTGCCAACCATGATAACGTCCAGATCAGACTCCCATCCATGCCCGCAGAGCATCCATGTGCCAACCATGATAACGTCCAGATCATGGCCGCAGAACACCCATGTGCCAACCATGATAACTTCCAGATCAGACCCCATCCATGCCCGCAGAGCATCCATGTGCCAACCATGATAACGTCCAGATCAGACCCCATCCATGCCCGCAGAACACCCATGTGCCAACCATGATAACGTCCAGATCAGACCCCATCCATGCCCGCAGAGCATCCATGTGCCAACCATGATAACGTCCAGATCAGACCCCATCCATGCCCGCAGGTCGATTCTCTGAACTTCACAAAAAAGCACACCAATTCATAGAGCCGAAATTCGGCTAAAATCAGCTTACCAAGAACACATCACCAAAATCCTCCGAGATGCACGAAGTCGAAGTCCCACGCTTGCCAAGCAAATCGACTGCAGGGCTCTCTAAGCAGGGCTTAAAGCCGAGGTGGCTATTTTTTACGGAATAGCCACCTCGGCTTGACGACGTTTCTGCTCTTGCGACCCCGGGAAAGTGCTGCACTTGCCAGCAAAAACGAGCTTCCGCTGAGCCGCTTGGAACAGTGGCTGCGGCACAACGCCCGGTTCGAACGTTTAGCCCTCGAGGGTTGGTCCTGCGGTTTAGGGTTCAGGTTGTTGGTTTGCGTGTAGGTCCAGGTTGGTTTTAGCCGTTTATCTCCGACAGCAGACTTTAAGACTACACCCTAACCCTTAAACCTAAAGAGTTCCGATTTTCCAGCGTGCAACACCTAAAACCCACAGAAACCCATAAAATCTCTTGAGGCTTTTAGGCCGAGAATTTTGGACAGGCTGGATCAGTTTTGGTTGTGAACCCCTTACCTTAACCAACCCTGCGTTGCGGACCCGGAGGTGGAGCTCCGAGATCTGGCAGGTGCCCTTTTAGACGTTGTTTAGGGTTCAGGCTTTAAGGTTTCGGGTGAAGGGTGAAAGATTCAGGGTTTAGGGTTTGTTTAGTTGAGAAGCTCTTGAAGGGAAACGACCGGGACACTGTACATGTCCCCGGGTCTGTGAGGTTTCTAAATACGAGTTTTGTTGGCAGGCCTCAGAGGACAAACATCAGCATCAGCATCATCATCATCATCATCAGCGAGAATAACATGAGCACCATTATCATCTCAACAGCAAGCATAAACATCACCATGGTTACCATCAGCATCAACATCTACATGTGTACGAACATGACATCACCATCATCACCATCGGTGATCACTATCACTATCGCTATCATCATCATCATCATCATCATCATCATCTTCGTCATCATCATCACCGTCATGTTTTTTCATAAAGAAAGACCCATGGCATCTTTGTCTTAAACATCATCATCATCATCATCGTCATGGTGTTTATCATAAAGAACACCCGAGCCCTCATCATCAGCAGCATCAACATCATAATCTTCGTATCTGGTCTCGGCACGATTAGTTTTTACATGAATCACCATTCCGACACTCGCCATGTTTTCGGCTGCAGTGTTGCTCATGGATCACTCACTTCCCCGGCGATGTAGCTGGTTCCCAGCCAGTCCAAGCTCTTGACAGTCATGTTCGGAGGCCAGGTGTCTTGGATAACAGCACTGTATGTAGCCGAAAAGCAGAAAATCGGACCGACACTTGTGTGGGACGTCCTACATTTTCCGTTGTCCAAAACCCCTTCTGGACGAGGCGGGAATCTAAAGAATGCAACTCTGAAAGCCATGACATCTGAAGCCTCAGCGCTGGAATGCATTTGAATTTGCGACCTCGCCGATGAAACATACAAACACAAGCTGTTGCAAATCGTTGGCTTTGACACGACATGTCTGACTATACCCACATTTGCTGCGGCAAACGTGGGGGATGCACCCAAGATTTAGAGCTTTCTGGTTGGAGTGCTCGGCTGAACATTTTTCAGGTTTTTCAGCTGTATGTAGAATTCCAGGTATGAGACATGCAGATGTCAACTCACGGACAGGCCCTTTCCACAAGCTTCAGAGTTTCAATCTTCACGAGTGCACCCTTAGTCAACATCCTCATATCCAGCAGTCCTAGCAGGGATGTTACCACGTATGCAGTAGGCCTTCCACCAGGGAACTCAACGCCTGGGTCGTTCCTGCGGCCACAACTTACGGCTTGTAGGTTTTGGCTTGTCGGGCTTGGGGCCTGAGGGGCTTGAAGGTGTATGGGGGCCATGGTCCGGAAGCTTTCAAGTCTGTGGCAATTCTGGCCTCTGCAACATATGCGCGAAACCGGGGATTCGAGGATTTGTGTGGAGTCTTCAAGGAGTTGTGCAGGGTGCTGTTAGGCTTCTCGAGGTTGCATGACGGTTTCTTCTCTGGGTCTGGGGTCCTTCTTAAATAAAAATGTATACGTGTATTTCGTCTCCGAATGCGTACACATAATGTGTATACATACATATATACACATACTATGTACACACCCACACATATCGATATCGTCTGTGCATTGGGTGTCCCTTGTAGTCTGAAAAAGTGGCAGTTGCATACGGAGGCATCCACGTGTGGCGGCTTAACAGCGACAACGCGAGCACGATGGCAAAGGACTGCGAGAACAGGTTTTATGTGAATTGTTTTTACAAAAACCGATTAGCAACACAATGTTCTTATAGAAACAATTCGTGAGCTTGAGGCAGCATAGCTGAAGCGTGTTTATGCTCTACAACTCACATCCGTGCAAATGTTGAAGACGAGCCCAATAGAGTCTCGGACTTGAGACGTGGTGCGTGCCATGAGGAATATGGCAAGTCATAGAATGTGGGAAGTCTTTGTCATAGTTGGGCAACATTTTACATTTTTATGGGTACTTAAAGCCAATAAGGAATAGAAACTTAAATTTTGAATCCTATCCCGACCATGAACTAGAAGTCATACAGGAAGAGCACCTTTTTTGTATGCAGATCCTGAGCTTTAGCAAGATTCACAGTGCAAGGACTCCCTGATGCCCTGAGCAAGGGACCCCTGATTTCAAGAAACTTCGCAAGTTACCCTAAACCCTTCTATGAAGGAACTCCTCGTTGCAGCAAAGAGACCACATTTTGCGCAGCCTGCAGGGCTTCCAGCAGCCCAGCAGCGGGTTTAGTGCGGTTTTGGGTTTAGGACTTAGGGTTCGGGGATGGTAACGTCAAATCTAGCTTCAGTAAGAACGGTGACTTTGTCATAGTTGGATAACATTTTACATATTTATGGTTACTTACACCCAGTAAGGAATAAACATGTAAATTCTTAATACTATCCCAACCATGAACTAGGTGAGAAGAAGATCTTGCGCAGGCAGCGGAATTGATTTCTGCGTTGAGATGAGGTGATTCGGGGATTCTGGGTCTGGGCCTCACAGCGTGTATGGAGCAGTGAGTAGTGCTTGTGTTAGGGTTGGGTAGCGCGCATAGTAATTCTGAGGCTCCGCACAAATATTTGCAAGTCCATGTTGTTTTTTTGCATGGGGATTCTAGGTATTGGGTTCTATACTTCCCTTGAACCCCCCGGTAAGGATCCCAGAAGGGCAGTGTGGGTACTATGAGGGCTACTTCACATCGCTGCAGGAGAACGTGGTGATGCAGCAGGTTCACGACCTCTTCCGCATGGCATCCGACTTGGAGAAGGCTGGTCTGGCTTCTAGGGTTTAGGGCTTAGGGTGTAGGGTTGAGGATTTAGGGTAGGCAGAGATCCCATCAACTTTACATGCAGGAAGAAACCCTCAGTCAGCAAAATATCCAGCCTGTATAGTTCCAAGTTGGCTTTTCAACTCAGGTCCGGGATTTCGTGGCTATACGGATCTACTCTGCACACGGTTTAGGGTTTTAGGGTTTTAGGGTTTTAGGGTTTTTAGGGTTTTTAGGGTTTTTAGGGTTTTTAGGGTTTTTAGGGTTTTTAGGGTTTTTAGGGTTTAGGGTTTAGGGTGTAGCATTGGTCTGCTGAACGCTTTGTGTGCAGAAATGCCCACCCGAAGACCACCCAAATACTACTCACAGCGAGGCAAACCATCCAGCCAGCCGAACCATATGCGGCCAAGCCAAAGCCAAACATTACACCAAGAGCAATTTTTGGGTTTTGCGTTGGGGGTAT
>BGNK01000379.1:201162-227049 GCA_003297005.1 Symbiodinium sp. clade A Y106
AAGGAGGGCCCCAACCTTTGTCCATTTGGAGGCCGCCTCAAATCGTGAAGGGTTGTGCAAAATTTAGGTTTTGCGTTGGGGGTATGTTCTGGGCCGAAGGGCCCTGTCATTGATTTTCCCATCTTTGGCTACCAATCCTTGTGTAGTTAGAGACCGCCTCAAATCGTGAAGGGTTGGGCAAAATTTAGGTTTTGCGTCGGGGGTGTGTTCTGGGCCGAAGGGCCCTGTCATTGATTTTCCGATCTTTGGNCTTGTGTAGTTAGAGACCGCCTCAAATCGTGAAGGGTTGGGCAAAATTTAGGTTTTGCGTCGGGGGTGTGTTCTGGGCCGAAGGGCCCTGTCATTGATTTTCCGATCTTTGGCTTCGAAAGCACCAATCCTTGTGTAGTTAGAGACCGCCTCAAATCGTGAAGGGTTGGGCGGCCCAACTTTTGTCCAGTTGGAGAACCCCCCTGGGGTTGCCTGGCCCGCTTCAAGTCGTGAAGGGTTGTCCGGCGAATCCTTGTCGAACCCGTGTCCATTTGGAGGCCGCCTCAAGTCGTGAAGGGTTGTCCGGCAAACCCTTGTCCATTCGGAGGCCGCCTCAAATCGTGAAGGGTTGTCCGGCGAACCCTTGTCCATTTGGAGGCCGCCTCAAGTCGTGAAGGGTTGTCCGGCGAACCCCTGGGGTTGTCNCTGGGCCGAAGGGCCCTATCATTGATTTTCCGATCTTTGGCTCCGAAGGAGGGCCCCAACCTTTGTCCATTTGGAGGCCGCCTCAAATCGTGAAGGGTTGTGCAAAATTTAGGTTTTGCACCAATCCTTGTGTAGTTAGAGGCCGCCTCAAATCGTGAAGGGTTGGGGCGGCCCAACTCTTGTCCAGTTGGAGAACCCCCCTGGGGTTGTCCGGCCCGCTTCAAGTCGTGAAGGGTNGGGTTGGGGCGGCCCAACTCTTGTCCAGTTGGAGAACCCCCCTGGGGTTGTCCGGCCCGCTTCAAGTCGTGAAGGGTTGTCCGGCGAATCCTTGTCGAACCCGTGTCCATTTGGAGGCCACCTCAAGTCGTGAAGGGTTGTCCGGCGAACCCTTGTCCATTTGGAGGCCGCCTCAAGTCGTGAAGGGTTGTCCGGCGAACCCTGGCTCTTGAGGGCCTCCCGCGAGCACTTTTGATCGGGCTTAGGGTAATAGAATAACTATAGGGACTATGCTTGGCGACCAAGCTAGGCGACCCCTCAGGGGTGCGGTCGCAGGCCCGAGCCGCTCAGCTCGGGCCTGCATGGTCTCGCTGGCGCTCGNCTTGGCGACCAAGCTAGGCGACCCCTCAGGGGTGCGGTCGCAGGCCCGAGCCGCTCAGCTCGGGCCTGCATGGTCTCGCTGGCGCTCGACGGCGCCCACTCACCTCTAGAATGAGAGGGATGGTGGGCGGGTTTAGTACGCATTTAGG
Source organism: Symbiodinium sp. clade A Y106 (assembly GCA_003297005.1). Classification (NCBI taxonomy): domain Eukaryota; class Dinophyceae; order Suessiales; family Symbiodiniaceae; genus Symbiodinium; species Symbiodinium sp. clade A. Next base: position 202,584 of record BGNK01000379.1, read on the forward strand.
GTTTAGGGTTTAGGGCTATCAGTAGTCATGGTACCACGATGGGCGTTGTGGGTAGTGTTGGCCTCTCCACGAGGCGGGCGCGTACGCTATCCATCTGGGCAAACAGGGGCGATGCCAGAACTCTTTCAAGTTCAAGTCTGCAGTTTCTTTGCGCTCCTCTCGCCCTGAACCTACAACCGTAAACCACACCCAGAGCGTCCATATACACTACTATTATGGAATTAGGGCCCAAAAACCATAATGGGGATGGTCTTTTGGGACCTAATTCCATGATGGTAGTGCATATGGACCAAAACCCTAAACCCTAAACCACAAAGCCCAAAGACCCAAAGTCTCCAACCAACACGTCTGAAAGGCTCCACCTAAGACCAACTGAACGGCAAACTGCTCCTTCACCAGAGAGGATGCGGGCATATGGGAGCTTCCGAAAATAGGGGACCCTAATATAGTACCCTAAACAGAAGGATCCTTATTATACAGACACCAAAATAAGGTACCTAATTTCGGAAACTCTAAACCCTAAACCCTTTATAGAACCCAGATAGATCCCTTTAAAGAACCCTTATAGATCCCTTTAAAGTACCCCTAAACTTCCATGTAAGCAACTTCGACTCAGGGGGTTGAGGGATTCAGGCTTTCGTTTCGGGTTTCAGGGTTTTTGGGTTTAGGGGTTTAGATTTCTTAGTAGCTGAGTGGATACACTTTACACTTTTTGGGATAATGGTACTACACTATAAAACTAAAAGTGTAGACTTTTTGGGGGCTTGTGAACTCAGCAACTAAGATTTAGGGTGGGGATTCGGGCTTTGGTTTGGGGCGTTGAGCTTGGGCTGAGGTATTTCATTGGCCCGAAGAGCCCTAGAAAGCCTTTGGAACTCGAAAATACACTCCGTGTCTCTGTGTGTGTGTGTATATGTCTATATACATACATTAAAACTATCAAATACGTACATAAATAAACGAATAAAGACATATGAATAGAAATTCATAAACATAATTGTAAATGTACATTTATGTATACTGTATATATCCATATATATATATATGTGTGTGTGTGTGTAGTTGTGTATACGTATTTTTATAGCCCTCTCATAGCCCTGGATGCACGAAGCAGCGCCAAAGACCCTGCAGGGCAAAGCCAACAGTCGTCACGACTCTGGCCTCTTGTCAATTGTGTGAAACTCGGGCTGTCCGTTCGCAGGAACCGCATCCTATTCTTCGGGTTTTTGGGGGAGTGTCTTGTCCCTACACCCTAACCTTCAAGCTTGCCGGTGTCTGAAAATGCTGTTTAAGAGTTGCTTAACGTCTTGTATTTGCGTCCTTTGTTTGCGGTTTAGTGCAGAAGCCTCAATTCCAAGGGATGTGCTTTCCACTAGGGGCTATTAGACCTTAAGGGTGCCTTAATCTACCCTCAATAGGGTCCTAATAGGGATCTTTAGGGTCTAATAGCCCATACTGGTTCTGCATCCTCGAGAGTCTTTCTGCGTGGTATCGTCCAACTCTCGGGGTCATGTTGGGCCTCGAGGGCCTCCTGTTCTTCCGGGCTGAGGCTCTTTGGCCCCTAAACCCTAAACCCTAAACCAAACCCTAAACCCTAAACCCTAAACCCTAAACCCTAAACCAAACCCTAAACCCTAAACCCTAAACCCTAAACCCTAAACCAAACTCAAGGCCTAGGCCGCCCACCTCCGTGGGTGGGCGGCGCTTAAGCCCCACCCAAGACGCTAAAGAGAATGGCATGAAATGAGTTTAGAGCTAAACCCTAAAAGGAATAGGTTTGGGTGGTTTGGCCGCCTCAGACGGCGTGGGGTGGGAAGGAAAAAAGAATGAGCCCTCCACAATGGGGCTCCAGCGGCGAATCGCCAAATTACGATGCACTCGAAATTGCATTGTCGCTAGAAAACCCGCTTATGCGCCATTCAACGGCAAAACCCTAAACCCTAAACCCTAAACCCTAAACCAAACCCTAAACCCTAAACCCTAAACCCTAAACCGTTTGAGCCAGTGGCGCTCGTAGGATTTTGCAATTGCCGGTGTACGCCTTCGAGCTTCCACTCTGGACTTCATTCGTTGGCAAAGATCAAACTACTGCACCAAGAAACATCAGATACAAGATGCCTCTTGGACAACTGGGTCGGATGCTACTTGTTCATACTTGCCGCGATTCTAAACATGAGCAAAAAGAGTCTTATTTAGTGTGTATTCGGTTTATGATTATGCACTGTGTCCATATAAGTTTTTCACATAATTGACATCTATGTTCATCCTTCATCAATGTATCTGCCTCGAATTGAAATGTCTGCGTTGATAAGCACATGCAAATACTCAGCAGACTTGGGGACTCTATTGTGATTAGGGTAGTAATCTGAGGGCCTGAATAAGTCACTCTTACTAGGTTTTGAGGTTCAGGACCAACATTCACGGTTTTGTAAATGAGTAAGGAGTAAGCCTCGGGGCTCTTTCCACACGACGTGTTGATCCATATCAGAGTTTGAGAGATAGGGAATCTCAATATAGAATCCTGAATAGTAGGGTCCTTATTACAAGCCCCCCCAACGCCCAAACCCCTAAACCCTCAACCCTAAACCCTCAACCCTCAACCCTAAACCCTCAACCCTAAACCCTCAACCCTAAACCCTAAACCCATCTAAAGCCCCCAAAGAAGCCGAAAGCGCAGCAAAGGCTTCTTCAATCTCCTCGACTCGCCGGGTCCTAAGCAGTTCTTTTCGGGTTGAAGGTCTAGGAGTTTAGGGATTTATGGTTCAGGGTTTAGGGTTTAGGGGTTTAGGGTTTAGGGTTTAGGGTTCAGGGTTGAGGGTTTAGGGTTTAGGGTGTCTGAGACAAAGACGGTGATTTGACAGCACACGCCACTGCCCTAGGCCCCCAACCCATGCATGCCCTCAGTTCCGAAAGCTTCACCAAGCCCTAAAACCCTAAACCCGCAAAGACCTGCACCCTATATAGTTCCTCCAAACGCAATGCGATTTCGGACCTTACCCATGTGGACCTTACCCAGCTTTATAGACATCCAGAGCCCCCACCATGAGCCCGCAAGACTCAAAGCCCGAAGCTTACCTGCAGCCAATGGCCGTGAACTTGAGCTACAGTAGAAGCCAGAAAGTTGGAACATCATTATCCTCGTGCCCTTAAAGTAAAGTATAGGGAATCCCAGCAAGAATCATCCTAAATCAATGTTCCAACTTTCTGGGGTTCACTATACACCTCACACCCTCCAAACCCTACACTCCGACATCCGAGGCCCCAAGCCTTTGAAGGGGTCTAGGCTTAAGGGCCCCGAACTCCTAGGCCCCGAGCGACTGTTGGAAAAGAGCCCATAAAAGAAGAGCTTCAACGCATCTCTGCGGGCGCTTCGCTGCTCTGTTGCAGGTTGTGACATGAAGCCTGAGGGCCCGGGGGCGCTTCTCATACGAGCCCGGTCACATGGGTGGTTGTCAAATTTAGGGTCCCCTTGTTGGGCACCCTAAATATTAGGTGCCGTATTATATTAAAGACCCAAAAAGGGACCATAATTTTGACAACCACTCTTGGGCTAGCAAAGCAAGGCTTTATAGGGGTTCGGGCTTGCCGTGCCTCGCATAAGAAGTTCCATTACAGCGCTGGGGCTTTTGGATTGTGGGCTGTACTGAATGTGAGTTAGGCTTCGAGCGAAAGCTTGAGCGCTTTGAGGCTGCGATTCGTTATTCGCCGAATTCGGATTTGCACTGTAGTCCTAAATTGGACTTTGACGTCGGATGTGCTTGATCAGGACAATCCTTCCGGGTAGTCATTGAGTGAGGTATTCCACGGCCTGGCTTTGAGAAGCTGTCTCACTCCTTCGGCAACTTTCCCAAAGTCCGGCAAGCTGCCAAATACTGCCGATCTAGATATCCTGAAGCCCAACGCCGAATCGACAGGAGCCGTAGCGCATGGCAAGCTGCGTCTAAACCGGAACTAGTAGTGCTATTCGTCAGGGTTCCTCGTTTTGGTTTGCTTCAGTAGCCACGGCCTCGTTCCGCATGACACTCAACTCAAAGCATTGTTTAATAATAATATAGGGGCCTTACTAATTACCTACACCATTCTGGGTGTTCCTTCTTATGGGTATAGTAAAATGTACCGCACAGCCCCGTTCTGATTATGAAGGCCCCTACATTACGGGCCCCCAAAAGGACACGAGCACAAGCCGCTTGCAGGGATATTCCTAACTTTAGGGTTTAGGGTTTAGGGATGTTTAGGGTTTAGGGTTTAGGGGTTTAGGGTTGAGTCTTTAGGGTTATAGGGTTTAGGGTTTAGGGATGTTTAGGGTTTAGGGTTTAGGTGCATCTTCCTACCTTCTGGGGCTTCAGAAAAGCAGGGCGTGCACATGAGATATCCATGCCTAGCAGTATTCCTATGGGTGGTTGTCAATATTAGGGTCCCTTTTTGGGTCCTTATTATAATACGGCACCTAATATTTAGGGTACCCAAAAAGGGACCCTACTTTTGACAACTACCCCTATGTGCCCTATCCCTGCTGAGTTGTTCCAGGAACTGGGCCTCGCGGCGGTTTTAATCAAGATCTGCAATGTATGCTGCCGCAATTGTGTTTACAGTTGCATCCCCATACTTTTTTAGGGCCGACACTACGGTTGATGGACAAAATCCTGCATTACCCATTATAAGGAATATACCATAATTCCCATAGTTTAGAGTCCTTAAGGTCATGCAGGATTTTGTCCATCAACCGTAGTAAGAAGAGAGCTTGCCCCAAACATCGCGGAATAGACTACGTAGCTTAAGGCCAGGTTGAGCAATGTTGGGGCTTGGGATGGGAATGAGGCTTGTGCCACGCATCAGGCACTTGCATTCTGGGGAGAAAAAGATGTCACCAGCCGGGCTTGAGCTCCTCCTAAAGCACTTCAATTATATAGGGCATCATATTATGATTTAAGCTATATTCCTTAATTAAGGGGTATTGGGCTCTGGGTGTCTTCAAGCCCAAACCCTAAGCTGATCCACCCGAAACCTTAAGCCTCAAACCCTGAAGGAATTCACTTAGCACACGGGAGGGGACTGGATTTGCCTGAGCAATTGATAGCACTGATAGCACCGGTATTTTTGGGCGCTTCGAGGGTATGCGGTTTTGGGTTTTGAAGGTCTGCGGGTCTCAGGGTGGCGGGGTATAACGGAGGAGCCTCATGCCGAAGCCCTACTTGGAGGATCAGGGGACCTAGTCACTAGGTAACAAGTACAGTCATAAGTAACTTTACAAGTACCATGAAAGGGATGCTAACTTGGGATATGGCACGTGTGACTCTATTAAAAATAACTACTTAGTAAGTCCCCCGACCCTCCAAGTAAGCCCTTAGCTCCAGAATCCCAAATCCCAGGGACAGCGCTCCGCCATCCCCAAGCCATTAAGCCCTAAACCCTAAAGCCCGAAACCCGCCAAACCCCATGAAGCTGTCAAAAAGCTGAGCCTAAATCCAGAATAAACGATTTCCAAAGTCTGAACCCTCTAAGCCGCAAGGAATTCTCGGGGCCTGAACACTTACTGGTATATTCCTTGGGTTCCTTAGGGTTCCTTAAATGGACTTTGCTAGATAATCCGCCTCCAAAAACATATTCTAATTGTTAATGCCCCTATACTCTACCCTTTAATAACCCTTACGGTCACCCTTATGGAAACCGTATAGAATCCTGTATTGAAACCATACCTAACTGATAAGGCTCCAATATTATGAAGTCCAGCTTCGCAATGGGTTCGGGATTCATACTAGGGACTGAAGAAACGGCTCTTGTCAACGTTCAATAAGGGCTTCTACAACGGATGAGTATTACAAGAACTCGATTAGGCAACTAGGAGGACCCTAAAGCCCTAAACCCCTTGCCCCTAAAACCTAAACCCTATGGGATACTATTTTGAATATTCAGGGTCTGCAATGGGACTTAGGGTTCATCCTGGGATCTTCACGAGGCTCAGGGTGCATAATCAACGCTCGAGCCGAAGAGTCGGGATCTACAGGGGGTTCTTGGCTCTGGAATCTGGGTTTCGTGCTTGGGGTTAAAGATTCTGTTTCCTTTTAGGCGTCCTGTGACACCCAAAACCCTATAGAACACTTATAGTAGACTCTTAAAGGAACCCTTAGGGAATCCGCTTGCTAGTAAAGCTCCTTCCGCTTTCAGGACGGTCGAGTCCTTTCTGCGGTGCGGCTACACCCCTCCAGCACCGCAGGGGGCCTAAAGGTACTGTTTTTGCTTCGGGTGTGCTTGTAGCACCTACTAAATTCTTGAATTGGGGCTTACCTAAAAATTGAAAATCCGTAATTTCCTAGAGCATCCTAATAAATCCCCGAAGCATTGAATCCGCAAACACCCCGAAGCTTTGCCCGATGTTCCTGAGCCGTACAGCCGGGCCCATGCCGCAGCTGTGGCTTGGTGTAGAAATCAACAGCCCAAAAGATCTCAAGAGCTTTACCCTGAGACTTAAACCCGACATGCAAGAAATGCGAGGTTTATCCACCTGCTGTGCGGTCGACCAGCCGGTCGTCGACAGTGCGCAGCTACGCCGGGAAGCCTGCACGGAGGGTGCGGGTTTGGACCTAAATCTAGACCACGACATCGGGCCCAACATCTATACTTTCATATGCTGTACAGTATACTGTGATATATTATGATATACTGTCATATTATACTACGAGGGGTGCAGAAGACTTCGCGACTTCAGGGCTATCGGCCTTGTCAAGTGGAGTGTCCCGGCCTTCTTCAGCTTTCGAGAGGCCAGGAATCGGTGGCCCTAAACCCCGAACCCGCCCTAAACCCAGAACCGGCTCTAAACGCTAACCCCCTAAACCCTATGCCGCTGAACCCTATACTGAAACCCCGATTTGGGATCGTCCGCAGCCTTGGATTCGTTCCCAGGATGGTCTGCTGTCCCCGCAATTCCCTATCTATAGCGGCCTAAACAATTACCAACACAATTTTTGGGGCTCCTTATTATAGTTGTAGCATAATGGGCCTCATTCTAATTATTACGGCCCCTATATTCAACCCTCGACCTTACGTTCAGGGCTGTTCTAATTGCCTGAATGCACGAAAACTCGTTAGAACTTGTACAAGGTTGGCTTGGTTAGGCTTTGGGTGAAGCCCAGAAGGCCTTCAAGCAAGCAGAAAAGCACAGAGCCCAGAGCCCAGCACCCTTGAACAAAAGAACCCTAAAGGATTTTACCAAAAATGTCAAGGGTTCAAGAGATCCGACAGCCTTGAACCTCCTAAAACCCTAAACCCCGAAGCCCCAAACACCACACCCTGAAAACCTTGACTCCACCCCAAAACCCTAAACCCTAAACCCTTAAACCCCAAAAACCCTAAAATCCTCAAGCCCTAAACCCAGAAAACCCCAAACACCCCCAAACCCCAAAGATTCGCCCCCTCAGGTCTGCGGCCTCCCTGCCTGAACCCGGGCTGCGAAGGCGAGAGGCAGCGTATTTCAGGGTTTAGCTGAGTTTTTATAAGGATTTACAAGGTTTTGGGTTTTGTGGGGTGTTGTAAAGGTTGTTTCGCAAGGTTGAGAGTTTTGTGGGCCGGCTTGTTGGAACGGCCGGCGATGTCAGAATTGACAAAGTGGGCTTTAGTTGAAACGGAGCTGCAGGGCCATGAGGCTTTGGGGTCAGCAGGGTGTGTGCTGCTCTAAGACCTCGGACTACGTACTACACGGGACGGGAATATTTGGTAATAAAATCTCCTTGCCCTTCATATTTAATTACAGTGGAGTGCGTTATCTTAGTCTTACTCATTCAGGCCCCTAGGTAGTTTTGCTCCCAAGCCTCCGACATCCCTCTGAGACGCAATCCTCTTGCGAAGTCGCTTTCAGTTCGATGCTTGCAGAACTCTTAAGAACCCAAACCACGCTGCCCGAGCCCTAGAAATCCCGGTGCGAGCCTTTTAGATTCCAGGCGCGGTTGTACCATACTGAGTCGGCTGCCATGCTGAGTCGGCTGTGGTAAGCGCACACGATTCCCTACACTCTGATGTTGCATTCCCGAAGTAAGGCACAACATCGTGACAACATCGTGCATGCCTGGAGCCCCTGGAAAGGCGGATGATATGGCTACTTGAGCAATTACCCATACTTTTTGCCGCTCCTTAATGTAATTATGCTATATGGATGCTCCAATCGAAATACCCAGGCCCCAATATTATCTTTGGATCTTGTCCCACCTCAGTCGGCATGATGAAGCGGCCTTCTCGTGTTGCTGCAGACAAAAGGATGCTGGGTCTCGAACATATACCACCGTCGAAATTGCTACATCTTGTAGACTCTAGACTACACGTTTAGTCGCTAGCTTCCTAGAGCCTACTTCCTGGAAAAAGGCATATGAAGACATTTCGAAAGGTTCGCTTGACCCTCAAACCCTCAAGCAACAGCAATCACCACCTAAAACCCACTAACGCAACCTCTAAATCCTACATCTCCAACCCTAAACCCTACAACAGTAACACCCAAAACCCCAAGGCACTAAAACCAAAACACATTCGCACAGGCAACAACCGTAGCTTTCGCCTTTGAAGCCTTAAGGTTGAGTTTTCGAAACAACATGAACGACGAATTCCTGAAGAACCGGTCACAAAAGCTTAAATGAAAAGACGGTGGTACTGAAAGTTTTGGGGGTTTCGGGCTTCTAGGTTTTCAAAAACTTAAATGGAAAGACGGTGGTAGTCAAAGTTGGGGGTTTCGGGCTCTTAGACGGAAAACTCATCGAGCGTCTCCTCGATGGGGGGGGTACTTCTCTGGCAGACTTCTCAACTTACCGGGCAGGGTTGAGTTCGGGCTCCAGGCATAAAGCAAATGGCTGTGTGCCGCGTCGTTTGTCACGGTCATGTACTTCCAAATCCGAGCTCTGGACACTAGGCAAGTCAGTTGATCTAGAGTCTAGGCAGCACCTCATGAGCGGTTTTCTGGCCCGCAAACCCCAAACTGTAAACCGCTATCCGACTTTCCGGGCTCCTGCTGTCCTGCCGTGGGCAATGATTGGCTCACAGCTGTTGCTAGGATGCGCCTGCGAACCCCTGCAAAGCCAACATGGAGTACCAGTACATGTCTGCCTTCTTCGGTTTCAAATTTTTCAAGTCGCCTAAACGCGATCTAATCCCTAATCTCTAAACCCTAAACCCGAAACCCTAAACCCGAAACCCTAAACCCTAAACCCTACACCTTAAACCCTAAACCTTAAACACTAAACCCCGAAACCCTTTAGGGCCCTGAAGCCCTTGAACTCTTGTCCCGTTCACAGCGGCATAGAGGCAGAGTGAGTAGGCGAGGCAGCAGCAGCTGGGTAACGCAAGGACCTTGGCGCAAAGACCTTCTCGATTTTTGTTAGGGCTTCTGTACAAGGGCTCTACAAGTCCTCTACTCTAAACCCTCAACCTTCAACCCTCAACCCTAAACCCTAAACCGATTCAGGCCTGGGGTTGAGGATTGTGGGATTACGGTTTAGGCGTTCAGGGTTGACGTTTAGAATGTTACACTCAAGGGATCGTCCGTTTGTATTACGGTACTATAGGGCCCTGTATAATTACCTATACTATTTGGGGGGGGGGGTCCTTATTATGAGGGTCGTAGAACATACCCCAAATCTTATTCCCCTACGTAGATCCCTTGTAGAACCCTTGAAGGAACCCTTTTAATACCCTTTGCAGGAACCCTATCCTACCTTAACCTAGCAAAACCTACAAAAAAGTAGGGTCCCTATAAATTCCATATTAGGGTTTATAATAAGAACCTACAAAAAAGTAGGGTTCAGTAAGCTAAGGTAGTTAGTAAGGCCCCTACGTTCGAGACTCCGGGGTTTGGATGTGGGAGTCTCCCAATTTGCTGCCTAGGGATGCTAATTACCGTCCAGATGTGGGGTTTTGGGTGTGTCGAGCTGTAGGGTTTAAGGTTTAGGGTTCAGGGTTTTGGGGTTTAGAAAGGGTTTGGGGTTTGCTAAGGGTTTGTGGGCTTTAGGGTTTTAGCGTTCAGGGTTTTAGTGTTCAGGGTTTTAGGTTTAGGGTTCAGGGTTTTCGGGTTTAGTAGGAGTTTTGGGTTTGAGGGTTTAGTAAGGGGTTTAGGGCTTTAGAGTTTAGGGGTTTAGGAAGGGTTTTAGGGCTTTAGGGTTTGGGAAGGGTTTTAGGGCTTTAAGGTTTAGGAAGGGTTTTAGGTTAGTAAGGTTTCAGGGTTTAGGGTTATAGCAGCCCGAGTCTAGTCCCTACACATCCCTACACCCTAAACCCTAGTAGCCCTACGGCTGATGGACAAAATCCTGCATGACCCATAATAAGGAATATACCATAATTCCCATAGTTTAGGGTCCTTAGGGTCATGCAGGACTTTGTCCATCAGCCGTATGAAAACAAAGCCTAAAGCAGCTCCAAGGTGCCCACATCGATAACGAACCGTCAAGGTGGGGCGTCTTTTCAGGGTTTGGGGCTTATGAGAGTTTAACGGTTGATGTTTAGTTGGGTTTAGGGTCATCGGTTCTGGGTTGAGCTCTTGGGTTTAGTGTTCCTGTTTGTTACGATAGAAATACCACCAAAACCCTAGTCCAAATGTTGAGGCCCCTGGATTAAGATTTCTGAGTTTCAGATTTTTGGGGTGGGGCAGCTCGATTTCGCAGTAAACTGCATGCTTGCTCCACCCTGAAAGTCTTGGCGGGCTTCCGTGACCGTCATGAATGTCGTTATGATTTGTCATCCCGGCCGACATGCGCAACATGCCACGGTGATTCTTCGCGTCAGGGGTTTTAGTTCTAGATGCAGCGGTGCACACCCTGAAATCACCAGGCACCAGGGCAACGTATCAACCCTAAGCCCCACGCATGCCGCCTGAAGCTGCAGAAGTGACCGGAGAGCAGTTTAGGTCTAGGGCTTAGGGTATTCCGATGGTATGTAATGTTGCGGCCTTGAAAGGGCAGAATAGTGTGTCTCGATCTTCGGTGAGGTGAGTCTGTGCAGTTGGGAAGGCGAGTCGGGGCACAATTCCGAAGATGTGCTTCGCGAGGAATTAGTTGGGCGCAAGCATTGTGCGGCTTATGCGAATTTCGGCAAGTTGAGGTGCGCACACCGACGACAGCTTGTCAACCCTAAACCCTAAACCCTAAACCGTGAAGTTGCGTCCATCCTTCGACCACAAGGGCTCCGAGACTCCAAGAGGGTCGCCGTGGCAGACCTGAGTGACGGTTTAGGGTTTAGGGTTTAGGGTTCAGGGTTCAGGGTTTAGGGTTTAGGGACTGGGCGCGCAGGTGCATCCTGCTCTGCAAGATGGTGAACAACCAATGGGCCAATACCTCCGCGAAGAACCGTGCCAGGAAGATGAGCACAGTGACCCAAAGGAATAGCATTAGTAAGTACGTGGCCCCTGCATGATTGGGTTTCTGACTGGCTTCGATTTTGAGTTGAAGGGTGGGATCCTGGCGAATTGGGGGTTAGCGGTTAGGAGTTAGGGTTTAGGGGTTTAGAGGTTAGGGATTCTGAAGGGCCACTGGCATTGCAGGTCCATGGTATGATCCTGAGCCCTGCACTGATATTGAGGCCCGGCACTTGGTCTGGCCTCTTCCTATTGTCATCATCATCATCATCATGACTCATGACCATTATCATCATCCGTCGTCGGTTGTTACTACTACTACTACTCCTACTCCTACTCCTACTCCTACTGCTACTGCTACTGCTACTGCTACTTCTACTACTGCTACTGCTACTGCTACTGCTACTGCTACTGCTACGACTGCTACGACTACTACGACGACTTCTACTACGACTACTACTATAACGACGACTACTACTACTACTGCTGTTCTTGCTGTTGTTGCTCTTGCTGTTATTACTCTCAAAAGTATTGCGACATGTGTAAGTACAACCACAACCACTGTTGCAAATGTCGCCACTCTGAATGCCATCGAACTTCTCCCCATCATCGTTGGTTGCATCTTCCTCCGCATGTACGTTTGGTGGTCATAGGTTTTTGTATATTCACTTGCTTTCTCGATCGGCACCTCAGTGATTTCCAGAAGTCTCACAAGACATCATCAGCATAATTAGTCATCATAATCATTTTCTGGTTCTTCATCTTCATGGTCATCATCACCACCATCATCCACATCACCATCATCAACATCAACAGCATCAGCAGCGTCATCATGTTTGTCATCAGAAGCACCATCGTCACAGCTATCGTCATAATCGTCATCATCCTCATGGTCCTTTCCTCGTCGCCGAAGAATGCCCATTTAGCGAAGCTTGCTGTTTATGATCACAGAGGCGGGGTTCGAGGCACCTGGCTTTCTGGATGCACTGAGGGGGTTTTCAGCGGTTTTCCCCTGTGTACATTGCTTCTCGTTATGTGGGATGTTGTGCCAATACCAATCAACGCAAGATGCTCCCGATGCACAGCTTTACATCACAGTCTGGCTGATACTAAGCCTGAGACGGGTTTAACAGTAACCCCCAGTTCTAAAATACGCGGTTGCGAGCCGCTGAGTTGTAAACAGAGGGTTGACATCCCATCCGAGAAGACCCCCTCACTGTCTGGCTCTTCGTAGGGAATGGGGGAATGGGTTATGGAGACCTTTGGTTAGTAGGGAATGGAGGAATGGGGTACAATTATATCTACTATTACTACCATTCTTCCATTCCCTACTAACCAAAGGTAGGACTAAGCACCAGACAGATCATGGACCCGGCTGCTTAGGCCTGAAGTGATGCTGAGCACGGGGCCCAAGCTCCGAAGTTTCGGAGTGGAAGCTTTGAGCTTAGTGTGTAATGTAGGGACCTTAATAATTAGAATAGGGTTTTGAGGGCTCCGTTAATATATTTGTGGTGTTGTCATTGAAGTATTCATAATTAACCTTCAGAAGAGGAGCCTAGTGGAGAAACCATAGCAAAACACATGCTCGAAATCACACCACAGATGCATCAGTTCAGCCCTAAACCCTAAATCCTAAACCCCTTACTAAACCGTGAGTAGGATATCTTATCTCTGTGCTGCTTCATTCTACTTCACTCCGTGCTTCGCGAGGGAAGGCTGCCACGTGTTTCGGCTTGGAATGACTGACGAACCCTTCCCTAAGGCCCCATAGTAGTTCCTTTTTGGGATTACCTTATAGGATTCTAACTATGAAAAGGAACTACTATGGGGCCTTAGGGTAAACCTCAAGTCATAGAGAAAGCCCTTTCCAAGCGCATCTCTGCCCATCGGAAGGTATTTATGCATGCCGCGTTTTCAAGGATTCGGCTCGGAACGCTTGGACCCTAAACCGTAAGAGCTGAAACCACCTTGGTCCTGCGCCTAGGCACTGAGAATGGCACTGCTGTTGGGACCGAGATGCCCGGGCGCCAAGACAGTGTAGGCCTATAGTGTAATTAAATGGGAGTTTCCGAAAATTAGGGGTCCTTCGAATAAGGATCCCGCTACTTAGTGTACAACATTAGGGTCCCCCATTTTCGGAAACTCCCAAATAGGTTGCTCATGTGTTAGCCCCCAACCCTGGCCCTAAACCCCTAAACCCCTAAACCCCTAAACCCTAAACCCTAAACCCTAAACCCTAAACCCTAAACCCCTAAACCCTAAACCCCAACAGCTAAGCCCGATGGTGAAGCGGTCTGCACTTGATTCGGATATTTCGTTCCGAGGCATCGCCGCAAACTCCTGAGGATCTGTGTCTAGGGTTTAGGGTTTACGGTTTAGGGTTTAGGGTTTAGGGTCTCTGGCAGATGCACCCCATCCTCAACCGCGAACCCTGAATTCCAACTCTAAAGCTTCATCCACAGTCCCTCCGTTGCGCCTCCGCTTTTGAAGAAGGCCCGTGTTCAACAGAGCCCAAAGACAATAATTCCAAGGCAATGACTGCAGCGTTCACAGGCACAGGTTCAGGGCCATTAGGGTTCAGCATTGGGTACAACAGTTCCTCACAAGGAATGCTTGTAGGTCCCCCCATAAGAAACCCTTACCAGGAACCCCACTAGGAACCCTGAACCCTAAACCCTAAGCCCTAAAACCCTAAGCCCTAAACCCTCACAAGGATCCCTCATGAGGGACCCTTCTTGGGGGAAGACGACGACCCCAAGCCCCGGAAATCCTCAGATCCTAGCCCTAAGAAGTTCTAGAATCCTAGCCTCGGAGAACCCTGAAAGGAAGCCTAAACCCTAACCCCAACACCCTAACCTTTCCTAAACCCGAAGAAATTGAAACAACCCTAAACCCTAAACCTCAATCTTTCCTAAATCCTAAACCCACAACCCTAAGCCCTAAACCCTAAACCCTAAGAAACCCTCAGCAATCGCTCTAAGACCGGCTTTTGATGGCGTCCACGAGATGCTACAGACCTTTGCCATCTGCACGGCAGTCACGGACCCAGCGTCCACTTCGTAACCTTTAAGGGCTCCATTAGGGCTTAGGGTTTAGGGGTTAAGGCTTAGGGGTAGGGTGTAGCTTCGTGTTTTTCGAAATTCCGTAAGCGTCCCCACTAGGGTTAGGGTTAGGGTTTGGGTTTTTATAGCTTCGTAATATCGAAGCTCCATAAGGGCTCCATCAGGGTCGAGGGCTTATAGGGTTTAGGGTTAGGGCATAATTGAGGGTTCAAGGTTTAGGGTTGAGGGGTTTCGGGTTGTTAGGGTTTAGGAGTTTAGGGTTCCCTTAAGGGTTCTACGAGGCTTCCCTTGAAGATTCGCCGGGTTTGGGGTTTCCCTAGGAACTGTGTTGACCGGCTTTGGAGAATGGTACACAAGCGAAAGCTCCACTCGTGGAATAATGTGCACATTGCACATGCAAGACGGTAATGGGAAGATCTGCGCCTGCCTCCGTACTTATTGCGGCAATATGGGCAGTTCTCCAAGTTCGGGTCCCTGTTAGTTCGCTTCTTCTAAGGGCGACCTAGAAAGGGACCCTAACTTAGAGAACAAAACGCATATTAGGAACCCATGGACGTATACAGCATGATATATTTCGGTTATGAGGTCGAATAGGCTTGTAACTTAAGGTGCCTGGTGTGTCGGGCTGATACGGCTTGAACAAGGGCTCGATGTTTCGATTTGAGAGCTTGGTGGTGTTCCTTCCCGAAACCCCTAACCCACTAAACCCCTAAACCCGAAACCCTAACCCCTAAACCCGAAACCATAACCCCTAAACCCTAAACCCTAATCCCCTCAACCCTAACCCCTAAACGCCCTAAACCCCTAAACCCGAAACCCTAACCGCTAAACCCGAAACCATAACCCCTAAACCCTAAACCCTAAACCCTAATCCCCTGAACCCTAACCCCTAAACCCCGTAAACCCCTAAACCCGAAATCCTATTGGGTTCAGGGATTGCTTCTTCCCAGAACCATTAACTCGTCCAAGGCCTGCCCAGAAACTCTCGGGGAGGAGATTACTATAGGGGCCTTCATAGTTAGCATAGGGTTTTGGGGCCCATTATGCATATAATTAAAATAAGGAAACCCCACAATTGTATAGGTAATTATTAAGCCCCATATAAGTAGGGAGATAATTACGGCGGAAAGATGTCAGTGGTGCCCCCATGAGAGTACGTTCGAGGCTATCGTAGCCTCCGGGACAGAGTCGTTTGCAGGTGCGGTACAGAACACCACAGCGCCTCAGTGCGCAGCGAAGCCGAGCAGCATCAGATTGTCCGCTTGTGCGCATGGACCTTCCCGAAGATTCTAAACTCGGACGCCTAGACCACCTGAACTTCAACGCCTGGAACTATGCCCTAAACCCTAAACCCCTAAACCCCTAAAACCCATAAAACCCAGAGCTCCTAGGCCCTAAACGATTGAACCCCTAAACGAAAGCCCCGAAGCTTTGCACCAGAGGCATGGCTGATCCTGTTTTACATCCTCTGCCGGGTGCTCGGAGGGTTGCAGAGAGTGGGTTACCTACTAGAATGGGTAGTATGGAGCTTGGCATTATGTATATATATATATGTGTATATGTGTATACATATATACTTATGTCTATATATATATATATATACGTATATATATATACACATGCATATACATGTATAATGACGTAAGATGTAAAATACATATAAGGTATAGAGTTGTGGGCTTCTCAGGGTTTAGGGTTTAAGGCTGTCTTGGATGTGTCACACCCGCCAGTCACTACTGGCGGAGCCTCATGAAGCATTGTTGTTTTTCTTTTTTTGTTTTGTGTGTGTGTGTTTTCAGGGGTGCTAGATTATAGTGCTATATATAGAGGCCTGAATGATTAGTAATACTCCTCCCGAGAGGGTTCCTTATTATGCTTGTACGACAATTTACCCTACCCCCCGACACCCTTTTCTAATTGTATATGGGAGTTTCCGAAAATTGGGGGTACCTTGTTTTGGGTCCTTATAATAAGGATCCTACTATTTAGGGTACTATATTAGGCTCCCCTATTTTCGGAAACTCCCATATTAAGGCCCCTGCAAAAAATGCCGTTCCAAAAGCTCTTCATCCCCATCCTACTCGAAGGTATACTGTGGCCCGTAGCCCTGTTCTAATGGCTGCTTGCCGTCGAAGGACTTCGGTGTGATATTGTGTGAGCCCGGAGCACATGAATTAGCCCAGTGCGTCCGAATATGGACAGCAGATTGCAGTTCGATGCTTGAATCATCTAAGCCATTTACAGGTGGGTAGATATTAGGTGGGTAGTTTCCCATAAGCCTCCCATACCACTGCTATAAGGTAAAGGGGGTCTTATGGGAGTACTATGGCAGAAGAACTACCCACCTGCAAGGGGCTTCTATATTGAAGGTAGAAGGTTGGGAGGTGGTTAAGATGTACCTTGGAGGTTGGACTAGATACCGATTTGCGTCGGAAGGTTCCTACAACTCACACCAGTTCTTGGTCTTAGGTGGGGCACAGACCAAGAGGAATCCTGCAATCCCTGCGCCGCAGGTCCTCTGCCAAGAGTCTAAACCCGTAACCCTTCCTGAAAATCCTAACCGCCCTTTAAAATAGCCAGAAGCACTGAAGCCTTGATGCCACCCTTTAAAATCAAAGTTTAAAACGCCGAAAAAGGCCGACAATTGAAGAGCTCTGTAGATCTGAGCTGATCCACCGTACCCAGACCCCTGGGACGCTAAAGATTTCAACAGTGCTTCTCTATGATTCCCATAAAGCATGTTCGTCGCGGTGAACCACGCAGTGTTCCCATTTAGCGTCACAGTGAAGCAACGGCTCGGTGTATGAATGTACTTCGACAGATAGACATGTCAACTTCTGCTTGACATCCACGAAGCGATTGCATGGCGATGATCAGCTGAGTCTGTGCTTTACGATGATGTTTGCTTGTGACATGTTTCCGTCTGTAGTTTGCATCAACAACAGTTCAACACCTGGTTGGTATATGACAAACAGTCTATTTTCTGAATGTTATGGGATTCCTTGCGCGGGCGCATGTCTTCTAGATTTCCGCGCTGCTAGCCTACTGATATCTTAGCCCAGCTAGTCGTAAACCCTCCCTAAACTCTTAAACCTTGACATGCCTTATTAACCCTACCCTACCCCCAGCCCAAAAGAGAAAGCCCAGAGCCTCAACCCTAAACCCTAAACCCTCCAAAACAAAACGAAAAAGCCCAAAGCCTCATGGCTCTTGCGCCAAGGCCTTAGCTTCTCGTGCTGGAGCAGCCAGGTCATCCTCAGAACCCGCGGTTTCAGGTTTAGGGCTAGGGTTTAGATAGGGGTTTGTGGTGCATAGAGGTTTATAGGGGGTTGTAGGAGCTTTGGCTTCTGGAACTGCAAATTCTGTATCGTTTCGGCTTGATTCCGCTGCTCTTTCGGCCCTGAACCTCCGGAACTCACTGGCTAACGCGTCAGTCGGCGGCATCGGATTGCCTTTGTTTTGCTGTGTGCTTCCCTCTCACTCGGTTTCTATCCCCTCTCTCTCTCTCTCTCGCTCTCTCTCTCTCTCTCTCTCTTTCTTTTGCTTACTTTCTCTCTCTCTCTCTGTGTCCCTGGGTCTTGCTTTTGTAATCGTACTGCTCTTTGTGTCTGTTGCTCCTATTTCGTAGTATGTACATGAAAACATGTCTGACGAATGTGTGCATCTATATATATATATATACACACACACATATAAACCCATAAATACATATAATATATATATATATATACACATGTATGTATGTATGTACACCCACATTAACAAAGACTATTTAAAACGATTTTGCGAGTTCCCACAAAAGTAACGACAGAATCCGAGCCGCAAATGGCAGATCCAGACGAGATCGTTAGCGGAATCGTCAGCCTTGCAACAAGCCCACGATGACTACTCCTGCAATCCTAAACCCTAAACCCTAAACCTTATAAGGACCCCCCAAAAAGGTACCCACCCTAATTTTCGGAACCAAGCCTGGGAACTCAAAGGTCCGGCGCCCTGTGGGGGGATTGAACAATGACGGTATAAAGCCCTATAAAACCCTATAAAACCCTATAAAACCCTCTAAAACCCTCTAAAACCCGACAAAACCATATAAAACCATATAAAGCGCTATAAAACCCCATAAAACCATATAAAACCCTATAAAACCATATAAAACCATATAAAACCCTGTAAACCCCTATAAAACCATATAAAACCATATAAAACGCTGTAGAGTGATTGCCCTCTAAGTCCCTGCCACGAACTTCGAAAAGCCTTCGATGAAACCCCAAATTCGCCCATGAACTGTGCAGGTCGATCCGAGTACCAAGGAGCACGAAAACGACCGGTGCCACCGCTGCGGTTTCAGGGGTGTGAAACGATTTCTATACGGGCTTTCTGTAAGGCTTAAGGGCTTCCGATAAGGGTTCTATGTATCAGGGTTCTTTACAATATTTTGCTTCTAAGACTAAGATTTCTTTAGCGTTTCTATAAGGGTTCGTTGAAACAGTGACTCTAGAAGGTTTCTAAACGGATTCTGTAAGCCTTAATTATACGGTCTGGAAACGGGAGCGCCGACCCCAAGTGTGCAGAATCCCTTTCACATCCAGACAGTCAAGTTTTCGCCCGACCCGAAACCGAGCAAACCAAATCCACAAAGCCCTGAAGCCCCAGTTTGACCCCTAAACCCTGCAAGCCTACGCCCTAGACTCTGTACAGTGGAACATAGTCTTTGTAGCCCAGTAGAGGGCCCTACGCCCCTGCACTGAGGAATCTCCAGTTCTCTCACACGACCTCTTACTTTCAAACTCTGGGTGTCCCCTGAGATTTCCTTGTTTTTGTTCAGGGCTTCTTATTCTAAACTAGATGAAGTCATCTAGTTTAGTGCCTCCAGCGGGAAAGTCTTCCCTACCTCGCATCCTTGACCGTAATACCTTATATGCAAGCAAAGCTCTCGGCCCCAAAGCCCTTTCAACACTACTAGATACGAATGCCACAAATGCACGCCGCCAGCGCGTACCATACCGAGTCGGGCAAGGTACTGGTGCACCCGTGATGTCATCGGCATCGCCTGGGCACACAGACAGGGCTGAATCCCGTGTCGTAGCCTCGCCAAGTAGATAACACTTAGTCAGAATGATAATAATCCGAATACTCCGTGATACAGTACTAACCTTGTACTAGTACTAGACCTCATAGTTGTAGCAAGTAAGAGACCTCCTCCAAGTAGTTGACAGTTTAGGTTGCTTGGGCCACGGAGTTTATGATTTGTGTTCAGGGTTCGGGCGGCAACCGTTTTAGGGCTTTAGGGTTTAGGGTCTCCCCGAATTCCCGATAGCAGGTGATCAAATCCTGAAAGGGAAGATGGCAAATCAGACTCCGTTCGACCACATGTCTGTGCCAGGGTCCTGCATGCGTGTTGAAAGAGTTTTCGGGGAGGTTGCGGTTTTCAGATGGAGACAGCCCCTGGCTTCAGGTATAAGAGGATGCTTAATTCGAGGGGACACGTCAAGGGACAGGAGAACAGTGCAAAGTAGAAGCGATAGTGCTTTGGGCAAAAGTTAGGCGTGCCCGCCGGTTTGGTAAAGCCGCGAGGCTGGTCGGAGCATTCCAGAATTTAGTGTTAAGGCTGTTAAGGGTTCAGGATTGCAGAGTTTAGGGTTTAGGTCTTCAGGCACGTGTCCTCATTTTGCAGACACGAGTCCTGCCCAACATATGCCTCAGATTCATGCGCTGGTCATTTGCGTCATCAGCCGCGGGCCGAGACTCTGCCCATGTTTCATCTGCACAGAAATTAAGGAATTGGAGCATGATGTCGAGATTGTGGTTTGGACGCTGATGATCGAACAGTACTTAGAGAAGAAGTAGTTCCTGGTGGTAGGACCTGCGCTGCAGTGGACTAGTACTAGTATTAGTACTAGTACTTGTACCAGTACCAGTACTAGTACTTAGTACGAGTACCAGTACCAGTACTAGTACTAGTACTGGTACTGGTACTAGCTAGTTGTTGTCGTCGTGGTGGGCGTCGTGGGTGGTGGTGGCGGTGGTGGCGGTAGTGCTGGTGGCCGCCTACATGTGTAGATACACGCATGTGTTCATGTGCTGCACATGCGCAAGAATGTACAAATCTGTCATGTGCACGTAAATGTTCATTGCTGTGCGTTTCTGAGATTATGCATGGATGTGTAGGTATGTGTAAGAATACATATATGTCTATGTCCATGTGCATGTCCATGTCTCTATGTCTATGTGCATGGGGATGTGCATGTACAGATGCAGGTGCATGTGCAGGTGCATGTGCAGGTGCGTGTGTATATGTGTATGTATGTAAGTAGGTATGTACGTATGTACGTATGTGTATATGTAGGTAGGTAGGCAGGTAGGTAGGTAGGTAGGGAAGGCAGGTAGGCATGTGTGTATATGTGTATTTGTGCACGTGTGTGTATGCGTATGTGTATGAATGTGTGTATATGTATGTGTATGTGCATGTATGTATGCGTATGACCGTGTACGTCTGTGAATGTGAGTGTACATATGTATATGTGCATCTGCAAGTGCATGTGCTAGTGCATGTGTATGCGCATGTCTATGTGTATGTATGTTCATGCATGTCAGGTGTATGTAATGTTTGTGGATATGCACCTAATATGTAATGTAATGTACGTAATATGCGATGTAATGTAGCCCGACACAGAGCGGTGCCACCAAACGTACGAGTCGCCGGGGTTGTTACTGAGAAGATGAAAGGCAGCAGAGCGAAAAGGAAGTGCAACTGCCGAGGGAACGAGCATCCACCCCGCAGTAGCAAGCGATCCAAATAGGCTCAGCCCAACAATAGTTCCCAGCTTAGACACCCTGCCTGTCTTCCGCATGGGATGAGGTGAGCAGCGCATGCATGCAATTCACAGCACTCA
Organism: Symbiodinium sp. clade A Y106; assembly: GCA_003297005.1. Lineage (NCBI taxonomy): Eukaryota > Dinophyceae > Suessiales > Symbiodiniaceae > Symbiodinium > Symbiodinium sp. clade A. The sequence continues at coordinate 223,862 of BGNK01000379.1, forward strand.
AACGCCTCATGTAGCCGACTTCTCCAGACTCTAGGTGCTCCTTCGCAAAGACTTTCATTTCCTAGGTTCCTGAGTAGTACCCTTTTGCCCTTTTTGTTTTAGGGTCCCCTCATCAAACCCGAATAGTAGGAAAACGGGCACCCTTATCATTAAGGGGCTACTCAGGAACCTAGTTTCTATGATTAAATTACGGCTAAACAATCGGCCGAAGGCCCGAGCACTCCGCTCGTTGACGGATACCTAACCTCCAAAACTTTGGCTTCGAGGCCGACAGTAAGGAGTAATGAGTAATGCGTTTCCTTCGGGCTGCATAGTAAAAATAGCATACCACAACTTCCAACCCGATTCTCACTGCTAACGCCCAGGATAAGGGCTTGGACGGCTTACAACATCCGAGGCCTTCCTCCTTTGTACTTCCTCCTGATCGACGGCTACACGGGAATGCAGTTTGCCACCGCCTGAGGGTTTGGGGTTGTTGGTCTTGGGGATTACGGACTTCCGAATCTTGAAACCCCGAAATGTAGTCTAGGACCTAGAGTAGGCCCTTATTCCCTTTTTTAGGGTTCAGGTTCCCTTATAAGCCCCTTTAAACCAAAAAGGGCACCCTTTTATTGCTAGGTTACTCTTGGGTCTAGTAGTAAGCATCCGGAATGGAAGCCACCAGATCGCCGGGGTCCTTCAGGCATTGGGGTGCAGAACAGCAAGCGACCTGGGCCGATAACCCTACTAGATTCACTAAAAACATCACAGGCGACCGGCGAGAAGCTAGGTTTTGGTAGGTCTGGGTATATTAAACCCAAAAATGTTTGCTGCCGCCCTCAAACCCTAGCGAAAAGAAGCTGCGGAAAGCCAATTCAGTCGACCTTGGGTTTTGCGTTTTGCCACATCCAGGTTGGGGTTTAGGATTTGGGGTTCAGGGTTTAGGGATTAGGGCTTGTCATATAGGGATCTGAGTACTTAGCAATGCAATTCCGCACGGCTCATTATGAAATCATGGTAGGATATACCCCGCAACATTGGTCGAATTGTTCAGGCCCCTTGCTGTGGGAGCTTCTTGGAATTGGGGGTCCCGTTTCGGTGTCGTGAGAAAAGTGGGTCCCATTGGTTGGGCCCCGTATGAGGGGCCAGGCCTTAAGACATTGAAACCTTAAGCCCAAATAAGCCCAACACCCTAAACCCTAAACCCTAAGCCCTAAACCCTAATCCTAAAAGGGCTATATAGAACCTAAAAACCAAACCTGGGGCCCGACACTGGCCAACATACACTGCCCAGCAACAAGAAGCCGCAATTCCCAATCCCATTAGCCTATGCCCTAAGCCTACCCCCAATCTTCAAACCGCCAAACCTTAAGCCCTAAACTGCAACAGCAGGCCAGTACGAACCACTTGGCGACTTGCAAGGCAAAACCGCTCTGTGTTTGTGTGTGTGTGTGCGTATTTGTTTTCAGTGCGCTTTTAAGCATTGAAAGGTGGGTCTTGCGTTTCGTGGAGTCCGACAGTGTAGTCATGTGGTGTATCAGTGTCTAGGGGTTTAGGGGTGGTTCTTGCTGGGCTTTTTGAGGGGTCTCCGGGCTAGACTTTACGGCTTTAGCAGTCTGAGTCTGGGCATAGAGGCATAGAGCGTGCGGTTGCGAGTTGGGTTATGGGTTTGGGGTGTATGCATGGGGATGGTTCTGAACACTCAATGGCGACTACGAGAGAGTTTCCCCTCCGCTCCTACCAAGTGATTGGATGCAAAGCTGCAAGCCTGCGGCTAGCACTCAACCCGAAGCCACGAACCCTAAACCAACAAAAATCTAAACCCTCTAGACCAATAAACCCTAATCTCTGTAGAATCTTACAAAACTGAAAGAGCCGGCAAGGGATTCATATTATAGATCCCTCACGGATGAGAAGTTTAAGTTTTATGGCTGTGTGGGGGCGGGGGGGGGGGGGGGGGNGGGGGGTAGGCTAAAGCCTTAAACCCTACACCCTACAGGTGAACTCGGATCTAGATCCAGATCTGGTCCAGTGGGAGAAGACCATGGAGGAAATCATCACCACTTATGAATTTAGATGTGGGATGATTCGGGGCTTAGGGTTTACAGATGCATTTTGGGACATGGGTTATTTCTTGCTTTCTGTGTTTCTTTAAAAATTATTGTATAAGTGTTTATACACATATATACATATACATATACTTATACATTACTGTATACATTGGGCATATAGACATATATACATGTCTACACACATACACATACCCATACCCATACCCATACCCCTACCCCTACCCCTATCCATACCCATACCCATACCCATACCCATACGCATATACATACACATACACATACACATACCCATACGCATACGCATACGCATACGCATACACATACACATACATATACATATACATATATGCATAAATACATAAATACATTTATACATATTTACATATATACAGATATACATATATAGACATATTTACATATACACATATATACATATATACGCATATTCACATATGCACATATGCACATATTCACATATACATATATACATACATCTGCATATATATATATATATATATACATATATATATACATGTGTATATATATATATGTATCTATATATATATATATTTGTATATATATATAAATATACATATAGGTGTACATATATATATATATATATATATGGGGTTTATGGACGTTACAGTGTGTTGCATTTGCCTGAAATGGGTTTTACAAGGGCTTTGTAGGGGTCTTGTAGTGTCTTACTGGGCTTTCTCAAGGTGGTTAAATTTTATCTAGTTTCCTATAAGGTACCCTTAAACTCGAAACCCTGAACCCTTGTCTAAGGTTCGTTAAGGATCCTGTTCCTAAACCCCAAATCCCCAAAAACCCTAAACCCTAAACTCTTATCCAAGGTTCCTAAAGGATCCGATTCCTAAACCCCAAATCCCCAAAAACCCCTAAACCCTAAACTCCTTATCCAAGGTTCCTAAAGGATCCGATTCCTAAACCCCAAATCCCCCCAAAACCCCTAAACCCTAAACTCCTTATCCAAGGTTCCTAAAGGATCCGATTCCTAAACCCCAAATCCCCCAAATCCCCCAAAAACCCCTAAACCCTAAACTCCTTATCCAAGGTTCCTAAAGGATCCGATTCCTAAACCCCAAATCCCCCAAAAACCCCTAAACCCTAAAC
>BGNK01000379.1:242123-260916 GCA_003297005.1 Symbiodinium sp. clade A Y106
TGAGTCTCGGAAATGTCTACCTGCTTGAAGCCCTCGAGCGACCAAGGAACAGGATCACGAACAAACCCGGACTCAAAACCAAAGAGGAACATACACAGAAATGTGCATCTATGTCATTCGCACCAATCGCAAGCGCATACTGATTAGAACATAGGGTCATAAGAACAGCTTGCCTGCTAAGCTAACATATGCCTTACATATGTGTCCACCTGCTTTGGCACATGTGTCTATGTGTACATACAGAAAGGATCATCTATCGTGTGACAACTCATGTGTGATTGTGAAAATATGTGCCCATGCATCTCGATTGTATGGGTATGTGTGAGTACATGTAATTACATCAAAGCTGAACGTAGATATACATACATACATACATGCAGATGATTAGGTCANTTGTGAAAATATGTGCCCATGCATCTCGATTGTATGGGTATGTGTGAGTACATGTAATTACATCAAAGCTGAACGTAGATATACATACATACATACATGCAGATGATTAGGTCATACCTTTGAGTAAACCTGAGGCATATATGCTCGTAAATATCAATTTGAAAATATTCTAATGTATCAATGCTGGATTATATGTAATTACATATGATATGTCTCAAAATAAGTGAACAGTTGTTATACTGTATCTTTTCTCTCCATGGATGTAGCGACAGGTCTGCCACCAAACAGTTGCACGAACACATAATGAAGAATTCTGTGCAGGTCGACAGGATACTTGTCATTTTTTTAACACCACTCCTTTATGTGGTCCTACGAGCACCCTGGAACCAGTCTTCCCATCCGTTTTTTCACTGAATGCCGCGGCCTTTTCCATGTCGGTGCTCTTTGTAGTCCATGATCTCTGGCTTCAATGATGAAGGTTCCCCCACATACCGACTGTTCTTGGTCATATCCTTCCATGGCTATATTTTGTGTGTGTATGGGGGGGGCAAGAGAGTAGTTCCTCATAGGATGTGGTAGATGCAACCCATGATCTCCTCTCCACAGTTGGGGTCATAGTTCTCTGAACGGCTAGCTTTGTCATTTACCATTTCGAGCCAAAGTTGATGTGTCTTTTGGGGTATCCATTATTCCGTCCTGCTGTTATGATTTCGATCATCCCTGAAAAAGCACGAAAGAGCCAGTGATTTAGCTCATTTTTGCAGAAGGTTTGCACGGGGTGTCACGGGTCACCAATACTTGCAATACCAAGACCCACGACAAGTTTTTATGTGTTCGTGCATTTGTTTGGTGGTAGACATATCACTACATCAATATATAAGAAATAATACAGTAAACTATTGTCCAGTTCTTTTCAAAATAAGTATACCATGTGGGAGCACATATAAACCAGCATCCATACTTAAACAAATGACTGTTGTCAAATTGATACTGGGCGTCGGGGTTATCTCACATCAGCTGGTGAGAATACACATCAATGCCGACAGACGCTGGTTTAGGGAGAATACACATCAGCGGGAAATTTACACATCAGAACTAGCTAAACCNTTTGGTGGTAAACCTATCACTACATCAATATATAAGAAATAATACAGTAAAACTATTGTCCAGTTCTTTTCAAAATAAGTATACCATGTGGGAGCACATATAAACCAGCATCCATATTTGAACATAGGACTGTTGTCAAGTTGATATCTGCAAACATATATGCCTCAGGTCTACTCACAGGTATGACCCGTTGAGCTTTGATTTAGTTTAAATACATATACTCACACACCCATACAACCGAGATCATGATGGAGATATACCGAGATGCGCGGGCACATGTATTCACAAGCTCACAAGTGTTGTCATGCGATAGATATTCGAATCTGTATGTACACATAGACACCTGCGTGTACACAAGTGTATGGGCTAACAAAAGTATTCTTCATATATCTTCCGTATACCGACATACTGAGGAGAAGATGGGTGGCATCTGCCATATCCTATGAGGGACTACTTTGCCCTCCCCACCACACCAAACAAGCCATGGATCATCGCGGGATATGACCTAAAACGGTAGGTATGTGTGGAGACACTCATCATTGAAGCCCGGGATCATGGTGACGTTTGTCGTGGCTGTAGCTGTTCCGGCGCCGTGAGTCACTTTATTATAGTTCTAGAATAGAGGAGCTGTCCGAAAAAACTGTCGACAAGTATACTGTAGTTGGAAACAAGGACTGGTGCGCCAAAGGTTGACATGCTAATATTTGGATACGTCGGATCTGAAACAAAAAAATGTGAGGGAGATGAACTAGGGTGTTTGTGGTTAAAGTGGTCTCGTCCAACCCACCGTAACCGCAGACTTCAAAGAAGACAACGGGACGCAATCCTTTATCCCGAAACAAGGGTAGCTGCCTCCAAAGGATCCCAAGTTATGATATGGGTTGCTGGATGGTATGTCCAAGATTTTCATTCTTGGCAGCAGATGGTCCGTGGCAAATCCGAAAATCAGTGGTTAGGTCAGAAGCACTTCTAAGTCCAGCAAGAGATGACGGCTAACAAACCGTAACCTCACAAAAACATGGCGGGTGGTCAACACTGCAAGACTTCTAATGCACCATTTCAGTTNAAGAGATGACGGCTAACAAACCGTAACCTCACAAAAACATGGCGGGTGGTCAACACTGCAAGACTTCTAATGCACCATTTCAGTTGCAGCTAATAGGGCATGACGGTTATCAAATTCAATTGCTCTGGAAAATATGGGGATGATAAGTTTTAAAAAGACCTGCTAAGATATGCATGCTGATGCTGATTAGTCATTTCAGCGAAATCACAAGCGAAATAATAGGTGGCAACCCCAGAGGCTNATGGGGATGATAAGTTTTAAAAAGACCTGCTAAGATATGCATGCTGATGCTGATTAGTCATTTCAGCGAAATCACAAGCGAAATAATAGGTGGCAACCCCAGAGGCTCTGAACATGCGATTTGATTTCAAGAATCTGAGTCTCTACTGGTTTGTCACCTATTTAGTATTCAGAATAATAGATTCAGTAGAAGAGCTTAGATAGGTTTCAGAAAGATCCGTAATCGCAATTGAGTTCTATAATTGGCGATGAGCCAATACTCCTGCAAAATCATGCCAAATGGATAAAACCCACCTATTCTACTCGAAAAACACGGGCCTGCATTCCGTTACACACTCTATATATATATATACCTACATGAAGGACTGGATATATATATATATATAGAGAGATAGCGATGCACATATATGTTTACACAGTCATGTATGCATATATACATATATACATACATATATATACATATGGTATATTGGAAATGAAAACTATATACTATACTCTGTATATTCGGAAAAAGTTGTTACATATTACATATAGTATGTTCTGTGTTACTTACTATGTATAGCATGCTTCGTATCATGCGTTCTACCGCACTACTTTCAACAAATTATGCAGTACATTGTGGTGCTACATATATATATGATATGCAAAAAATAAATCCAAACACATATATATATATACATATGTACTAAGGTATGTCTGAGAAGTTCAATAAGAAATATTGTACAGCAAAGTGTGTATATACCATGTTACACAACATACAGTATGTGTTGCGTTTTGTATATTGCATATTATCTATTATATACCAAGNGTATGTCTGAGAAGTTCAATAAGAAATATTGTACAGCAAAGTGTGTATATACCATGTTACACAACATACAGTATGTGTTGCGTTTTGTATATTGCATATTATCTATTATATACCAAGTAATATATAAAAATATAATGCAATATACATATATGTATATATGTATATATTATATTACATATGATGTATTAAAAAGTATGTGTACGTAATATACCTTATATCTTATCATTTGTATAAGATGTTTTAGATAGAACTTTGGCCATCTCACATGTTCCTTTTTGTCTGCCTTCGTATGTACTTTTTGACTTTGAGAGCGCTGCCCGAAAGGTCTAGGCTTGGCGAAAGAAGCGAGACAGGCAATTGAGAATTGCCCGGCCTTTGGCGTGCCTTTTGAGCACTCCCGCAAGAGAACCTCCGTGCACTGGGCCGAAGCCCCCGAGTGCACATGGCCGTGGATATTACCGAACCAAAATCGCAGATTGGAGCACATAAAAGACAATGTAGACTTCCTTAGCAAACTGTTTCAGCTGGCCTTTGGAGGGGATAATCGCACTAACCCCATCATCTGTCAAAAAGATCTGCTGATGAGCTCGCCGCTCATTCGGTTGCAGATTCCCCTCATACAACAAAGATCGAAAGTGGCCTTGCTGTATGCTGCACCCTTGATGGACACAAATGGCTTGAAGTACATAGGAGCAGGCAATCGTTTCAATTTGCTGAAGATCGGTGAAGATGGGGACATTGATCACTGGCTGACACTCGATAGTGTCGTGTCTCTTCCTGCCACGTGTGTCGAACCTTGCCAGCTGTACAGCCAGCAGCTCAGGCGCCACACTTAGCCTGGGTGGACCAGTGATTGATAAGTCCTTGCAGGTCCACAGCAGGTCCGAGCTCGAGACAGAGCAAGGCGTCTGTACCCTGATCGCGGATTTGCACCCCCTCCGAGGATTCAACCAAGGCAAACCAATGGACCAACATGTTATGCAAGGGAAGCCTGGTTCGAAGGAAGTGAACCAAATCCGCAATGTCATGTTGCGCAGTAGGATGGGGCCATTCTTGCATGAGCTGAACCCAATGCATTGTGCTGAGCGAGTGGACTGAGGCAGGTGCGGCATCTAGCAGGGAAGTCTGCCAGGTCCTGATATGAAAGGCTACTCCATAGCCATGCAAGCAGGAATGCATGCAGGTAGCAATGATTGCCGATGTTGACTAAGCGCAGCGCCTTCAGCGCCTGCCGAGTTGAGTCTGGACGCGTTTGGCCAGGGCTGACCGTCCCAGACGATCCGGTGGCATGTTGAATGCAGCCAGCTGCGTGACTGCATTCTGGCTGAGACGGAGAAATATGTGATAGGCCTCCTGAGCTTCTTGGGTCCTCAATCCCACATCGAGAATGAAGGGGATGACAGGTGCCTCTGGTGCTGGAGCCAAAGGCCTCAGCGAGTGGAAACGGTGGAATACCCCCGGAAGGGGGAGCAGGGCGATGAGACGCAGGATGTCGGCTTCGACCTCCGCGGGAAAAAAGGGCAGTCCTGTTCTCGTTGTGAGCGTGCCGCTGGTTCGCACTGTCCCAGAGAAGGTAAGGCCAATCCCCTTGAGCCGTCATGATCTCCTGATCCTTGGCCTGCTGAGGGTCCTCCGTGGATTTGTGAATCGCCTGGCATCGGAGAAGGGTCTCCTTGAACACTGCCATCAACAGGGTGACCCGTAAGGAGAGCGTAGCAGTCCCCGCTTCCTTGCGATCCTTCCATGCCTGCGCCACCTTGTAGAGGCTCGCTGGAAGGCCCGTACCCCCCGCGCCGCAGAACATCACCAGTCTCGTGTCCTGTGCGATCATGTTGATCGCATCCTCGTTTCTGAGGCAGAGTCTCCCAATGGCCTGCAGTAGTCCCCGCATCTGTGCCACCTCGTCGGAGGAGCTGGCGGAGCCGTTGTCCTTCGGAGCAGTGCGCAGGGGACGTCCCTGCGGCTGCCTCTGCCTAGAACCCGCTGCTCCTTGTGCCCCCTGTCCTTGACCTTTCCCTCCCTGCTTTTGATGCTTGGCCGGTCGCCAATATATACAAATATAGATACATATGGTATAGTGGTAATGAAAACTATATATTATACTCTATATATTCGGAAAAGTTGTTACATATTACATATGGTATGTTCTGTCTTACTTACTATGTATAGCATACTTCGTATCATGCATTCTACCGCACTACTTTCAACAAATTATGTAGTACATTGTGGTGCTATATATTTATATGATATGCAATAAATAAATCCAAACATATATATAAATATATATATACACATGTACTAGGTATGTCTGAGAAGTTCAATAAGAAATATTGTACAGCAAAGTGTGTATATACCATGTTACACAACATACAGTATGTGTTGCGTTTTGTATATTGCATATTATCTATTATATACCAAGNGTATGTCTGAGAAGTTCAATAAGAAATATTGTACAGCAAAGTGTGTATATACCATGTTACACAACATACAGTATGTGTTGCGTTTTGTATATTGCATATTATCTATTATATACCAAGTAGTATATAAAAATATAATGTAATATACATATATATATATAGTATATTACATATGATGAAGTAAAAAGTATGTGTACATAATATACCTTATATCTTATCATTTGTACAAGATGTTTTAGATAGAACTTTGGCCATCTCACATATTCTTTTTTGTCTACCTTCGTATATACATACACATATACATATATATATATATACATCTTTCTCTATATCATTATATGACCGGGCGTAGTCGGGCGAAATCGGGTGTACTTGTCCGCGCGCGTAGTCGGGCATTCTCGCGTCCTCGGCATAGTCGTGCGCGGACGTACTCGTGCGTACTCGAGCATAATCGGGCGCGATACTTGATCGCACCCGAGCGTATGCGCGAGTACTCAAGCGGACTCGAGCGCATGCGCGGGTACTCAAGCGTACTCGAGCATATGCGTGAGTACTCGACAGTACTCGAGCATATGCGCGAGTACTCAAGCGTACTCGAGCGTATGCGCGAGTGCTCCGGCGCAGTCGCCCATCGCGGCCGCAATGGGAAAAAGGACACCCCCTCTGACCTCAGCTTTCAATGCCCCGCCCTGTTCCACAACTTGACGGCCTGCACTCGACCAGCACCAATAGGGTCGTAGCGGCAAAGGTAGAGCCTGCGCTCGAAGCTGCTCATGGAGGCCGAATGTCGTTTGAGAAGGTCTGAAGCTTGACAAGGGCATGACGGCCCGAACAACAGGATGCAACTGAGTTGAAACCAAGAGTGTGTCTGTGGCCAATTTTTCGCTTCGAGGCTCCAAGTTGGCCAGAACCTCCCTAGAACCCGACGAACTTCGGCCTTGAGCACGCCAGGGATGACTTCAGAACCGAAGCCCTTCGCAAACCTCAACTCGGAAACTTTTCGACCATGTGCCTTCTGCCGTGCAGCATCTGCCCATCGAGGCTCGCGATGGCGTTCTTGGCCTCCTTGGAGCAGGAGAACCTGGCCAGAGAAGGTTGCAGCTGCAAGCCAAATGGCTAGCTCTTCAAAAGTGGAATTGCTGACAGAAACGGCTCTCGCAAAGTCATCCCAAAGCATGTTGAGCTTGAGGCTTCAGACGCCCTGACTCACAGATCCGACCATCAAGAGGTGCTGGAGGCCGAGTGACCGGCAGGTTCCCATCCCCAGAGACCGGCCGTTGGGTTTCACCCGTAGCTCGAACTCCTGGTGCGTTTCGTTGCGTTTCGCTCTGAGCTACGGAGAGGCGCTTCCGTCTGCTTAAGCGGCTGGGCAAGAGCCGAAGAACAGGTTTCTGCTCTTGTATGCCATGCAATTCAGTTGAAGCGGAAGGGCGAAGCCGCTAAGGCTGCAAACCTCAAGTTCATCAAGCCTTAAGCGTTCAAGCATCCTCCGGAAACTCGAGCTGGACTTCGGGATGGAGCAAGTCCTCCACGGTGCCATAGGCCCCGAACTTCCTCTTCAGCTCTGCGGCAGTCGTCGTCCACGTGACGTTGTGGAAGAACACACAGGAGAGGAAGCTCCTCGGAAGCTCCAGGGTTAAGCGTCTGGAGCAGAAGCTTGCAGTAGTTTCTCGACCTTCGAGGCTAATGCGGGATGGAGACTTCACCACCTGATGCCTAGTTTCGAGTGGAAGGCCACGGAAGGCAGCCTCCGCCTGAGGCCCCTGAAAAACTCCGGTGCCACCAAGCTGCTTTGGCGGATTCGGATCCTGCAGACAGGCTCTTGAGCGACACATAAGCCTGTTCCACACTCCACACATGGCAGGCAACATGCCTGCACGACATGCTGCAGAAGCTGGTTCAAGGTTGCGGAATCGTCAGCACTGGGCTTGGAAGCATGGGCGTATCGACTCGAATTTGCGGAAGAGCCCAGAACTGTGCTTTCTGGCCAACGGCCATTTGGCTTTACCCAGAGTCTGAGATCCCAAGCCCGAGTTTGAACCAAACTTGCAGATTCCCTCTCTGTGCCGGCGGTCCAGCTCGAGCTGAATCCTTGCACCGGGATCGAAGCTTCGAGGCGTCAGCGTTTGCAGATTTCGGGCAGAAGTTCGGTCAGGCTTGGTCTGAGCTGAAGGCCGCAGCTTCCAGGTTCAGGATGTTCAGGAAGGTTAGGCCGCTCGGAGCAATGACGCGGATGAAGTCAATTTACTTTTGTGAATTCCGGCCTGAGGTGACCTTGGATCCTGGCTGTAAGAATCTCAAGGCCATGGACAATCATGGTGCAGCCGGATTTCTTGCAATGCTTAGAGGCTTAGACCTCCGCAGACTTTCGAAGGGCCTGCGGATCCCACATTTTCGTTTGAAGCAGGAACCAAACATCCAGCTGCCGCCAACACCGAACACCGCCATGAGCCAACCAGGATAAGTCAGTCCCTTCAAATCCTGCCGTCAGCAAGCGAGCCCTGTCAATTCCAGGATGCACAACAGACTTCTTTCGCTTGGCCCTAGCCTCCGGTTGTCCACCCATGCGCCGTGGAAACGCTCGATGGCGCGGCGGGCGACGGCTTCACCATCCTTGGCTTCAAGGCCATTTTTGAGAGACCTTGCTTTCAACATGATGGAAAGGTTGTGGATCAGATCCATGGCTCAGAGCCCTATGGCTTTAGCGGTTCAGGGAGCACCGAAGCCTGACATCGCTGCAGGATGCAGGAAAACCGGAGCTTGGCGCTTGGAAAGGATTGAATTCAGCTTGGTTCTTGGCTCGTAACCCCAAGTACAACTTGACACCGAGAAGGAAAGATCGGCCCGCCATTCTGTGGCCCAGCCCCCGGCCCCGAACTCCTGGAATTCGTCCTCCTGCACTGACCCTCTCTCTCAACATGTTCGAGGAAGCGGCGAAGGTGCAGGTGCCCCACCCCAGCGACTTGCCCTCATCGGAGCGCTGCAGGGTAAAGCAAAGAACAGTGCCGGCCTGAAAAAGCGGGAAGCACACCAATGTCTACACTTGCCCCCACCAGACGCGCAAACACAAACGCAAGCAATAGCAGTAGCAGTGCACTAGCACCAGCACTAGCAGTAGCAGTAGCAGTAGCAGTAGTAGTCGTAGTCGTAATCGTAGTGGCCGTAGCCGTAGGAGTAGCAGTAGCCGTCGTCGTCGTCGCAGTAGCAGTATATAGTAGTAGTAGTAGTAGTAGTAGTAGTAGTAGTAGTAGTAGTAGTAGTAGTAGTAGTAGCAGGAGTAGTAGTAGTAGTAGTAGTGGTAGTGGTAGTGGTAGTAGTAGTAGTAGTCGTCGTCGTAGTAGTAGCAGTAGCAGTAGTAGTAGTAGTAGTAGTAGTAGTAGTAGTAGTAGTAGTAGTAGTAGTAGTAGTAATACAAGTAGCAGCAGCAGCAGCAGGAGTAGTAGTAGTAGTAGTAGTAGCAAAAGTAGTAGCAGCAGTTCAGTTGATGATATAAATCCTGCATTACCTTAATGACCCTTGACTATTGGAATTATGGTATATTCCTCATTATGGGTAATGCAAGATTTATATCATCAACCGCAGTAGTAGTAGTAGTAGGAGTAGCAGTAGCAGTAGCAGTAGCAGTAGGTAGTCGGAGTGGTAGTAGAAGTAGTAGTAGTAGTAGTAGAAGTAGAAGTAGAAGTAGTAGAAGTAGTAGTAGTAGTAGCAGCAGCAGCAGCAGAAGTAGTAGCAGTAGTAGCCACGAGGGGGAGTCGAAGCAACAGTCGTAGTCGAAGTGGTCTTACAGTGGGCATAGGACGAGGACTAGGAGTAGGACTGGGCCCTAGGACACGGAAGAATGGTAACACTGCGGTTCTTACACTGGGTTGCAGATTGGTTCGAGTTTCGGGAGCCGAACAGAGGGCCCGGCACTGAGCTTCGAGCCCAGATCTCTCTTCGTGGTTAGAATTCTTTTAACTGATGACGTCACGGTTCCGTGCCTTTGACAGCAGCCAGCGCAGAAATCCTGGAGACGGCCACAGGAGAAGAGTTTTCAGCTGTCCTTGATTTTCAACACTTGTTGCTGACCCTCTTCAGTCTCTCGCTAGGACCATGAGATCTCAGCCTGAACTCTTGACCTGACATCCGACATCCATGCCGTGCATTCGGCGGGCCTTCTGTGCTGACGGCGTTGCAGTTGCTGAAGATGACTGAACCTTGGGACATGTTCCAAGTCTCAGGCCCACATGACTGGCACTGAAGTCGTAACCTTCAGTGGGTTAGGTGTGGCCTTTTAACTTTTGGATTCTGCACAGAACTTGGTTGCAAACTATGGAAAGCCTCAAAGCACTGAGCCGGCAGCAGGGCTTCTCTGGAAACTTGCCAGTGTCCTTCAGAAGCAAACGAAATAGAAGCTTCCTTTGTGCCTGTCAGTTCTAGACCGTTGCCTTGAAAACTCCACGTACCCGGCACATAAGCAACTCTCAAAGCTCCACGAGCTGTCTGTACTACGATTATAAGTACAATGTTAACACCGGTGCCATCTTTGGTTCCGTTGTTAGCGATCGGTCCTTCTTGCCCAGATCGGCCCCACGCTCTTCACTTGGTGGCCGGAAGAGGCAGACCCGCATGGTGCGCCCATGTACATACCTCGCTTAGCAACGGGGCAGGAAAGAAGGGCTGACAGATGCTTATCCGTCAAGGCAGTTTAAGACTTTTCCCAGCAGTTCTGTCTCAACTACAGCCCTTTGCTGGCAACCCTGAATTGAAAAAAAAGCTAGAGTTTCAAATCTCAACAGCTATGCCGCAATGAAAGACGAGATAGGGTTCATGGACCAGAGAAACTACGGCTTAATGCCCCGTGCGACAAGCAGCCACCCACTGAGTTGCTTCACAGCCATGTTGGCATCAGCAGTGGATGTGAAGGTCACCTTTCCTGCACCAGGTTGCTCTTTCACGCTCCTCACACACGGCAGAAATGAAAACCTGGAAGACATTCCGAGACAGCATGTCAAAGTCAAACCAATCATCAAAGCCGACCTTTGCCTACGTGCTGCCTGGACACGCTTGTACGTAGATGTTACATACTTTATGAATGTATGTATGTATGTATGTATGCACAGCCCCCTTTTCAGGCGCCTCGGCCCAGGGACTGGCCATCGGGTCCTCGGAACTTCGAACAGGAAGGAAACTTGAAGGGTTTCGCAGCTGCGAGGCCGAGAGCGTGAGGTGTCTTGCAGGGTTTGGACTGTGGACAAAGTCACAGATACGGCTTGGAAGAGCTTTGATTTGAAATCCATTAGCCTCAATGCTTCACAATCTGAACTCAGGACCAACAGCTTCAAAGAACTGAGGCGGAGCCTTTGCGGACGTTCCCCTGACACGCTGCTTGGCCTAAATCCTCCACATCCGGACTCCTAGAGTTCCTGCACAGCGCACATCGCATGTACATATGCAACATGACGTCCGCTTCCCAACCAAAGCGGCTTTGAGCTCCGGCTGCCAAGACACCTTTCCAAAGCTCGAAGTGCACGACCCGACCCACTTCTTCGAACAGTGATTTCAAATACTCCTGACAGGGATTGGGCTGTTCTCTGGCAGTCCCGGAAGCTTTTTGTAGCCTAAGTAGCGCTTTCTGTATCTGCAGGTTGAGGTTCAAAGCTTTCGGCCAAGTCCAGGCGGCCTTTCAAGGTTATTCACGTCTGAACCACGAACTCGGCCCCCGCAATCAGGACAGTGTTGAAACCGAACGCCAAGTGGCGCAACGCTATGTAACGCGTGCCGGAGGTGTCATGATAGGAAGAATTCTATGAGTACATGTGAGTACACTTCTCGATCGTCTGATCTTGAGGTCAAACGCACGTATGCCAAATGTCCTCGGGCACTCGCCTGGAGAGATGCGCAAAAAGCACCGAAAACGGATCGGTCCTGATACAGAGCGAAGCTCGGGAAAGGCTTTGCGAGTTGTAGAGAGTGGGCGCTGGGTGAGGCATACGGGGTATTGATTGCTGTTGGGGTCTAACATTTGGGCCTAGGAAACCCGCGAAGGCCGATCAGATTCAACACCTTTTCCGGTGTTTACAAAGCCGAAGCTCCGCAACCGCAACGTAACGGATTTCCGCAGGTTTCTTCGTCGTCCGTCTCCAAGACCCCTCCCGCGTATCAGCGCTCAGTCCTGCCGCTCAACGTCCTCAACGAGACCAATGATCAGGCGCTTCGCTTCACACGCCCGTTGCTCCGCGCTGTACTCGGAGGTCAGCCGGGAAGATCTGACAAGATCTTCCTCTGCCCTCCACGCTGAATCAGAAACCTCCAATCCAGAAGTCCAAGTGAGCTGGCCCGCCAACTGAGCATCTCTTGTCTCTCGACAAAAGGTAACTGATTCCAAAGCATCCCAAATTCTGAGCACACATGATGTGTGGCATGTCCACTTTTTTCGCTGGTGGCAAACCCGACAAACCCCAACTCGGTCAGAAGCATTTCAAACTCCAGAAGGGAATGATAGGTGGCAAATCCAAAAATCCGAAACTTGGCAAGAACATGCTGTAAACCCAAATGCGGCCTTTCGGTCCCGGCTGAAAGGGCATGATGGCTGTCAGATTAAAACCCGGGAAAGACGTAACGGATTACAAGCTTTAAACAGAGGTAGTAAAATATGAAAGTGTTGATGAACCAAAGGACCAGATTCCATAGAGAAAGAGTAAGTGGCAACATCGAATACTCTGAACGGGTAACTTGGTAGCCGAAACACAAGTCTCCACTGCATATATGCGTTTATCAACTACCATTGAGTATAAGAGTTTACATAAGCTTGTGGAAGACCCTGTCATCGTAGTTGAGATTTACAGCTAGAGATACGCCGATTTTCCAGAAAATTATGAACTATATCAAAATCGCTTTCTTACTCGGAAAACACACGCCTGGATTCCGATGCAATATACACAACACCTATCTATCTAGCTACATATATATATATACATTTTTATTTAACTACTCAGTTTATTTTTCGTTTTTATTTATTTTTATGTTTTATTTGTACTGGTATTTGTATTTATGCTTTATTCATATTTATATGTACATGTAGTATTCACACATATATGTATATATGTATATATATAATATAATATATATATATATATATTTATAGTTTTCCTATCTGAGAAACAAGCTGTATGGTTAAACGTGGCAGTAGCCGTCCAGGGTGTGCTCAACTTTACTGGCTAGGACCTGTGGCTTAAGAAATGTTGTCGATCCTCCAAGCTCCCTTACACCCAAGCCCCATGCTCGTGTCTCGAGTCACCGAATCCTCAGCCATACATGCCGCCCGGGATCTGACTCTTGGAGCTGCGGCTAGCTATCCGCTCGTCCCGGTTCTTCCGGTAGCGGCCATAGTTGCCTGCACGCGGCAATCACAGTATACGGGATGGACGACAGCAGGACCACAGCCACCCCAGGACCGACTAGTCATATGCCATTGCCACTGTTGCTTCGTATACGTACTTTGACTGTTGCGCCCAACCCGTGGAAAACTACGGGAGTCCCGAACACTGGTTCTGCCGAGGCACCGTAAGATCGCTTCTGAAACTCCTTGGACGTGTTGCCACGAGTGTTTGAGGTTTGTGGGGCAGTGTTAGGGTTTGGGATCTTGGGTTTGGAATGATTTTGGACTTTGCGATGTGGGTGTGGCCTCACATTCACAGTTCTGAGTGAACGCTTGGGGAGAATGAGTTTAACAAGGCAGGTCCATCATGACTTTCAGGCGGCAAGAATCACTGAGGATCGCAGCAGGCACAGCTCACAGGCCAACTTGCAGCCCAGAGACCCGTCGGAGCTTCGTGGTCTTGATGTTCTTGACAAGCATCCTTGCCACCCGAAAGAACTTAGGATCGACTCAATCGCATGCGACTTCGTGCTCTATGCTTCTGCAAGACTTCCGCCACGACGACAATTTCTCCGGGCGCACTACACATGACAAAAAGTCCTATTAATTCGAGAACCTTTCTTTCTGCGAATCCTGAAGCCAGTGCAGCTAATCTCAAGATACAAGACCCGGACAAGTTCACTGCGCCTGAGTTCCGTCGTACTCTCCGGGGGTGGATTCTTGGTATTGGCCTGTCCATGGCGCAGACGGCTACTGCCCTTGCACATTTGGGAAGTCTAAGGCATATGTACAGTCCGTCCCGATCGTGCGGTTGTCACTTCGAAGGCTCGGAGCACGAGGGCTCGCGTTGTTGGGCAAACTCACTCACTCACTCACGCATCCGAGGATCCAAGTCCGCGTGACATCCTACAACTGGCTGACCCTAGTTACGGTGCACAGCGCAAAGGGAAAGCGGCAATTACTTTCCAAAACCAAATGAAAAAACTACCAAGGACGTGTCTCATTTGACTTGAAGCAAGACTCACTGAGCACACTACTGCAACGACGAAGGCACGTTGCTAGACATCAAACACTCATGCTCCACAAAGCTAACCCTGAGACGAGTGTGAACGTTCACATGTCGATGCTCTTGCAGGATGCTCCTACCGTAGCACAGGTCCTCAGGTTGGGCAAAGTGTCTATCGTCTTCATCAACCAATGGTCAAATGCTTGTGCACTCTCGAGCAAGCCTTCCGCCGAACCTCAGCATTTGTTGGCTTCGCGGACGAGGATTTAGCCTGGCTCCAAACGCGGTAAGTTGACGTGCATCGGCACCGTCATGACGGGAGCAAAGTTCTGCTACTAAGACTGCCCAGACACGATTAGCAAGCCGACAAGAAGCGTATGTAGACTGTGTTTAGGTCTGGGCGGCTCTGAACCGTCTTTCTGCAGACCCTGAAGGAGGCATGTGTTTCAGGAGCTGCGGTTGGGCGTTCAGTATTTCTGAGGTTCCGGACTGCGGGGTTGATTTCAATCTCAAGTCAAGAAGACCGGCAGTTTCGGCATCTACGGTTACGAGTTCGGGCTTGGGTCGTGTCAAGCCTTGAAGGCAGAGGTTCAGCCCCACACCTGGGGCCCACGCCCAGCCATTGCGGTAGCAAGTCCAGGCCCATTCAGACTCTCTCCGAGCCTGCCACAGTGGCTCAACATGCTGAGATGCTCATGCATGGACTGAGCCTCTTGCCAAATTGGGATCCGAGAAACTCCCGCAAATTCGCCTCGGCCTGGGCCGAAGCGGTCCTCCTCATAATCCCCTTCCCTGCGGCCCACTGCTCCGGTTTACAGGCCCCTAAAATTGGGTGTTGGTTCGACGGGTTGCTCAAAAATCAGCCCCCCTCGGATGACGCAAAGCGCTTTCGATAAAGCCAGCTCAACAGACTTAAATCCAACACCAAAGCTCTCAATTGTGTCTACCTAGGCCTCTAAGGGTTTAAATCTAACTGCTCAAGGTCAGCGCAGCGAACCGAGGCCTGTGAGGGCTCCCGAACTGCAGGCCCTGCCGGCTGCAGCCGAGCCTGAAACGCGAGAGGATGCGAGTACGGCTACTGATACATACTATGTACTGCCGCTGAAAGCTTTAAGAGCTGGGCGAAGCAAAAGAAAAAAGTTTTAGACACTCTAAGCTGTCGATGCTAGGAACGGGGGCTTCGACTAGTAACTTGTTGTCCTGTGCTAGATGACTGTGCAAGTTACCGCGGAAGTAACATTAAGCGCACCTGCATACCCTTTCTGGGCCAACTTGCAAATCTGCCGGCCAGAAGTCTTCGAAGGCACGCGTATACTACGACTCTTGATGTTGCCAACTCCTGCTTCGTTGCAAGACTTGAAACAAAACACAACTGGGCTGGGAAAAAGTTACCCCAGGTCGTTGTAATTTCTGTGCATGACAAAGCTATAGCAGCCATGGCCGATTCAGGTGGCTTGCTTCACAGTGTCGTAGAGTCCGGAGGATAGCCGATTCCTCACATCGTGTCATGTGTTCGTGTCATGCGTCATGTGAGCTTGGAGAAGACATTGACTTGGAGAACCTGCGAAGCTTGAAAAGGAGCTATGAATCCTGCCACTGTGCTTAAAGCCTTGACGTGGTAACGGCACACTCTTGGCTGCTGAACCTCGCCGGAGGCCATCTAATAAGCCCCGTAGAACTATGCCAAGATATGCCCAGCACCTTTTAAGAGCGTCGGCGTGTGCAGCTCGACGCGGAGAAGACACACGACTTCGAAAGCTCAGGAACCACTGCAAGTGCTACAACCACAAACAGGGACTCGAGTTCGGCTCAGGCCTTGTTGCCATCCCTCTTCCGACTGCCAACCTGTAAGAACGCGTTTGGCCAAGACTGTGCGGTTAAGTGCCGTGCATGCGTGCTTCGAGGTTGAGATGAGGGCACAAAGTTGGAATGACGATGGGGCGCTCGCACAAGGCGAAGCAGTGCTGGACAAGCGCGAACACAAACAGGATTTGCAAGACTACAAGTCGCTGGACCTGAACCTAGCCAATGCGCCCAAACCATACAGAATCTTGTAAGAAGTGATATGTTGTCCCGTCAAAACATCTGATGCTCCGCAGCACCAATTTCGGTGTTGCGTTGGCTCGGCTTGATCACAAGCCCGCTGAATCTCAACGTCATGCGCCACCCAGCAGGCCCTGGTCGACAAACTCCGGGCCCACTACATAAGAACCCCGCAAACCCCCATCACCTCAGACGCCACAAACTCGTGTGTGGGGAGTCTCTGAAGCCGAAAGCCTCCTACTGTAGAGGTCCTGGAGCTAGAGCAACAGATCAACCCCAGGCCTCATCGAGGTGCGGCCACTCCTCTGGATCTGGACGCCAGACCTCCTCCTCCTTCCAGTCCCAGGAGTTCCACTGCTGCTCCTGGAAGCTTCTGTCTTCCCTGCAAGTCCCAAGTCCCACCGGGATGCCTACGCCTCACAGGTCTTGGAAACCTGTGCCGCCCTGAAGAGCCTTCTGACACGCCAAGTGCCAAGTGCCGGCCTCCCAGGCCCGGATCTGCTCCTGCCCACGGAGGCTTCCGGCTAGGCCACCCCATCCGACCATCCGACCATCCGACCATCCGCTCCGGCTAGAGTAAGCTGAGCAAGAGCACACAAGAAAAGCGAGGCCAGGCAAGTGCATCCGCATCCAGAGCGCCTTGGCGCGCTCAGACTCTTCTTTGGCTCTGCGCGACTCCTGGCACAAGCCGGGGGCTTCAGGAATGGCGAGGACTGAGGACCACGGCATTCTGGCGTGAAAAAGATCCGAACTCCCACGCTCAGCCCAGCCAAGAGCCAAGCCAAGCCTCCATCGCCCTGCGGGACTCCTCCTTTGCACGGCGGCCTTGAGCTCTGGAGACTGCCAAGTACGAGGGCTGCAAGGCGTTTAACAGGCGCTGTTGGGGCTCTCAAAACGGGGGCTTTCTTGGGCGGGTCGGCTCAAAAGCTCCGGCTTCGAAAGCAGCCTTACCCTCCTTCTTGGCTTCTCAAGCCGGTAGGTGCGCTTGTTGCAAGGTTGTTTTGGTTTTAAGCTTCTGCCGTGTGTGTGCACTCATGGTGTTTATGATGTGAAAGCTAAACCCGAAATACGGCAATCGCAAGGACTGCAAGTTGGGATCTGGCATTCAGCTTGAGCTCGTCGTGCCACCTGACACGCGGCTGGCCCTTGAGTTTACAACTCATGCGCATTGTCACATTGCCATCAAAGCCTGTGGTCAGGATACCGACAGTCTTTTCCTGCCCGAATCTCTAGCAGCTATTCCGAGCCACTGTCGAGGCCGCACTGAAAGAAATCACTCCCCAGGGTCAACAGCAGGGATCTGAACTGTTGCTAAGATACACCTTTACCAGACGGACTTCTGCTGGTGTGAGAGGGTGCCGTCAAGTCAAAGGCAACAGCTCTCTTGGGCCATGTGTGGCTGCGCCTCCTGTGCTCGCCGGCATTCCAGACGAACTCTTTGAACCTCCTGCCAATCACTGCTGTTGCTCAAAGCCTCCTGTACCCTGGACTCCGGCTGCGAAGAGACCATGAGACCTTGAGCCTGCAATTTCCCAACTGTCATGAAATCCTAAGACCTGCACTGCCAGCACTGAGCCCCGGTCCTGGACAGGGCCAGCTTCGTGAGCCTGTCGCGAATGTTGCCCGCAGTTTCTGAAAGAACGTCAGTGATTGTTGGATCGACTTTTGGCTTGTAATGTAAAGAGACTGTGAGTGAAGGTGAAATTGACAATTACTCATTGTAAACTCGCAGCCTGAAGTGTGATTTGCTGGGTATTTCTCTTGCGGGTCCGAGCTGTGCAAACCGGGCCGCGACCGGGCCCGGCAAGGACCCAAAAACTCATGGCGATCACACAAGTGCAACATACATCAACATGCAAGTACGCCTTGCTGCGCCCAGAGTCGCCGAGACCGTCCTGAAGGCTAAGAGTCTCCTAGTCTTCAGGGTTCTATGGGCTTCGCATTTCAGAATTCTGACAAAGGAGTCTGGAAGGCTGCAGTGCGTGGGGGGGGGGGAGCAAGGAGCTGTCATCCCCGAGTTCATAGCAAACCCCACCATCAAGTTCAACCCAAATCAAAACAACCCCCTATACCCCTATCAAAATCATAACAATCAACCTAAACCCATAATACANAAACCCCACCATCAAGTTCAACCCAAATCAAAACAACCCCCTATACCCCTATCAAAATCATAACAATCAACCTAAACCCATAATACAACCAATATCCTAACGATGAACTCGGAAATGATGGAGCCTAAAACCTCCCCAAGCCTAACATCCCACCTAATCCAAAAACCTCCCTAAAGTCTATAACCCTGAACTCGGAAATGATAGAGAGTAGCAACTCTCCAAGCTTCGCGTCCATTACA
>BGNK01000380.1:0-16098 GCA_003297005.1 Symbiodinium sp. clade A Y106
TGGTTATCACAGTCTCTTGCGGACAAGGTATCTGCAAAGGCCATGAAAAAGGATGACTCCGGAGACGGCAAGAACTGGGAACCAAGTGAAGACGAGCTGCGTGGAGGCATAGATTACATAGCACACTCTCCAAACTAGCACAAAATCTCCACCTCACAACAGTCCCCTCTCAAACTCTAAACCCTAAACCCTGTTCAAAAAAAGCCCCTAAACCCTAAACCCAACTCCTTAACCCTTCAACCTCAAGTTCCCCACTTCGGCACCTAAGCCCTAAGCTCTAAATCATGAACCTCAACCCCCAAACCTGAACTCCAAACCGCACGTCCCAAACCTAAACCCCCAAAAGCTCAACCCCAAGCCCTCGACCCCGAGCCCGAAACCACAAATCCTAGGTCCTAGATCCTAAACTCTAGACCCTCGACATTTCAACCTTAAGCATTGGAAGTTTGGCAGTCTTTAGGAGACCTGGGGGAAGCACCGGACGACCTACCAGCAGGCAGGTAACACCTTGTCAGCAGCTGTTAGCGTTTGGGGTTTCCGGTTTAGGTTTCAGGGTTGAGGGCCCTAAACCCTAAACCGTCGTTTGGTGGGGATTCTGAGTTGGATTGGGGCTTGAGGTTTGCTGCAAGTTGAAACTGTGGTATCATGCGAGGGTCAACCCTAAACCCTAAAGGAGGTTCAGGGGTAGTTATAAGTGGAGTTATATAAGTACAATTTTAACCCATATTAGGGGACTTATAACCCCACTTGTAACTACCCATGAACCTTGCAGGGTGGGAGGCGGGAGGGGGACATGAAATATCAGGGCCCCTCTTGGCTCCTACATAGATAGGGTTTAGGGTTCAGGGTTTTAGGGTTTTAGGGTTTTAGGGTTTAGGGTTTTAGGGTTTAGGGTTTTAGGGTTTAGGGTTCAGGGTTTTAGGGTTTTAGGGTTTAGGGTTTTTAGGGTTTAGGGTTTTAGGGTTTAGGGTTCAGGGTTTTAGGCATGAGGGGTCGGAAGAATCAGGGAGAGTATTCCCTTACAGCTCCTGCATAAAGATGCGAGACTGTATCAACCTAAACCAACTACACAGCATAGGGGCTTTACTTGTGCATAGAAGTGTATTCCTGAAGGGCTCCATGGTTTTTATCAGAGTATGTCCTACCCAAAAGCTCTGGTTACTCTAATGATTGAGCAAGTTAGATTACGCATCCCGCTGCATTGACTCCTGCGGGAAGTAGCAAGAGCAGTAGGAGAATGTACGATGCAGTGGGTGGTGTTTGGTACGTGCCACAAGCTACAAGCTCTGGAGGCACCTGCGGCAAAGATGGACGTGCCGCTGCTGGTCTCTCCTTTTATAGGGCTTAGGGCTTAAGGTGGTTTCAATTGTGGTTTAGCATTGCTCTAACAGGTGCTTTCCCCCAGGTGGGAGATTCAAGAGAACACGGCAGCCTACAAACACCCTGGATTCGGAGTACAAATGGACGCCCCCCCGCACACACCCATCTGCGGAAACCTGACACCTGAATGCTAAGCCGCACCTCTAGCCCCTTGCTGTGACAGAGACCGAGAACCTCTAAATCCGGAATCCTAGGCTCCAAGTCCCTAACTCCAAGCCTTAAATGGGAGTTTCCGAAAATAGCGGACCCTAATATAATACCCTAAATCGTAGGATCCTTATTATAAGGACCCCGAACATAGGGTACCCCTAATTTTCGGAAACTCCTAAATCCTAAACCTTAATCCTCTACGGCTTCGGAGCTCTGTTACCACGGCCCTGGATCCCCGAACCCTACTGATTTAATGTAGACTCTTGAGTAATTAGCACGCTTTGTTCTAAGAGCATTAGGGTTCAGTATTGAGAGTTTAGGATTTGACCCCCGAGCCCTAAACCTAAACCTTGTGCTTCCTAAACCCTCAACTCGAGACGCTAAGCCTGGAAAAGTGGACGAACGCCTCTTACAGTAGGCCCTAAACCGTAAACCCTAAACCCTTAACCCCAATACCCTCAATCCTACACCCTAAACCCCTAAACCCTGAACCGTCAACCCTAAAATCCTGAACCCTCCTACCAGTTGAGGCTTCCCGACCTAGCAGTCGCCACTTGCACTTGGGGGGAGGAGATTTTCATCCACATGCGCCGCAGCTGAAGGGTTTAGGGGTTCGAGAGAGTTTCGGGTTTTAGGTTTGTGGGGCTTGGAGGGGTTGGGGGTTTCAAGGTGACTGGTTTTGGGCCCGATTTCTGATCGAGTTTGTATGGATGTGAAACAAGTTGCAGAATGAATAGATCCATTCTTTTGAGGGCTTGAAGATCAGGATCCTCACTATAACCGGAGAGGTGGCCAGCAAGGGCCCTTTGATCAGGGCTTACGCTAGGGAGAATGATGGAATGCTGTCACGACCTGTGAAAGCTTTCAGCTTCGAGCCAAAAATCGTCAGCGCCTCAAGCCTGAACCCCTTAATGCCCTAAGACTTTAAGGGTCAGGGTTGGGGGATTTCTTCAGAGTTCAGAGTCGAGGGTGCTGTGTAGGGTTGCGGGGTTTCTCGTACACTTATAGACCCGAAGAAGCCCAACCCGACCCAAGCCCTAACCCCCAAACCCGATAAAGCTGCAGCCTCAAAACCCAAACCGTGGTCCTCAGGAAGCGTGCAGCTGTGCAGCTGCACCGGGACCAGCAGCAGGCCAGAAGGAACTGAGTCGATGCGAGGGTTGGAACAATGGGTAACATTACTTGTTGTGGCGCCCAAATATGTTTAGAAAGGAGGAGCCTGATGGGTGGCTAGGACAACGCTATGCTTAGCGCGAAGCACGTGGCCTGTAGAGCTAGCGATGTAGGTTTCGAGCGACCTCGCAGTGGAAGGTGATTTGCAACAACCTGCTGCTGGTTGGCGGCCTCGCCATTTTCTGCATCTGCGCTCCAGCGAAAGCTCCACAGCAAGAGCTGATGCAGCTGGTCTGCTCCCGTGACCTGCGATACACACAAAACCCTAAGCCGAAAGCCTGCAAGACCCGTATATCAGTCCTGACCTCTACAACTGAAAGCTTCCCAAAAAGAATCTGAGAATTTTTTACAATAGGGGATCCTAATATAGTACCCTAGATAATAGGATCCTCATTATAAAGACCCCAAAATAAGGTACCCCTAATTTTCGGAAACTCCCATCTGAGAATTGCTTGAGGTGGAGGACTGAGGGTCATGTTCCCTTGGCTCAAAGCTCCCTCGCAATGGCCAAATCTAAAGACGCATCTGCCTGTATGGACTCATCAGAATGTGGAACCCTTCTGACCAGGTCTCAGATGCCAAACTTCGCAGAACCCAAGCTCAAAAGCTTTTGAACCTGGAAGCCCATGACCCTTAACCCTAAACCTCGTGAAGGCATCCGCTGCTGGCACTGTTCCTGCTGCTCCTGACGCAGGCAAGCGGGAATGTCCCAAAACCGGACACCCTCACATAATTCACTGTAAAACTCAGGCTGCCCTCAACCCACAACTACTCATGTGCTTCCATATGAAACAGTACGTAAGAACCTCGTAGGCCCTTCACCTGCGCCCTAGAGAAGCTCGCGACACCTTCGAAGCCTCGGACCTAGCCAAAGCCTCAAAACCCAGCCCCTTTGCCACTTAACAACATGTTCATTTCTCAAGCTAACCACCCAAAATCCTGAACACCCGAACTCAAGCTCAAAGGATCTTCGTTTGTCCGGTAAGGGGAACCTTGAATCATTCCTCAGGCTTCCTTGTAACACACCCCAAAGCCGTCCTTCCTCTAATATTAAGGCCTCCATATTATGTAGAGCCTTACAGTAACAGTACCCCTTATGAAAGGCTTCAAAGGAACCCTCTGGAGTGAGCCTCACTCTGATCATTACGGCCCTCCGATTAACAATCCTACAAAACCCTAAACTGTTGGGCGCTTCGGAGAAAGGGAGCCACTGCACTTAAAAAAAAATCCTAAACCCTAAACCCTAAACCCTAAACCATACACCCTATCTTGGGGTTCCTAAAGCTCCTCTCGGAGGGCGTCGCAGCCCAGCGCGTCTTCGGCGGCCGCGAGCGCTTCGTGGTCTGGCGGGAGGCCGGAGTAGGCACGAAGCTGGGAGGCAGCTAGCTTAGGGTTTAGGGTTCAGGGTTTTGGGTTTAGGGTTTGGGAGGCTACCCTACCTTATTTTAGGGTTTGATTTATAAGTTCATGATTTGAGCTGTCATTGGTTTGTAGGTTGGGTTTAAAGTTTAGGGTTGTTGTTGTTGTGGTGCTTGTTTATACATGTACTGGATTTGTTTTTGTGTTTAGGTTAGTATTGTTATGTTTGTTTCTACTGTTGTTTCTGTTGATGTTGTTGCAGTGGCCGCCATTTTGATCATGATTATAATGACAGCGATGACGCACCTTATTCTCGTCACTGTTTTCGTAGCATGCCTTACAGCATGGCCTTTCTTGTTTTGTCTTGGGTTGTAGATTTGGGAGTTTAGGGGTTAATGGCCGTAGGGTTTGCTAAGACTCGGTATTGGATGATTGGGAGTTGGGGGTTAGATTGTTGTGGCCAGGAAGAACATCCGAGTTTTCATCGACCTGAACTCAGTAATGTCATGCCTCAGGGTCCATCTTTCTAATTCTATTAGAATTAAGCCACGACACCCTTTTCTACCACAGGCCCCAAAGAATGGAAGCCCGAAGCCAGAAGAATGGTATCCTCAGGAGGGACGTCTTCCTTCAGGAACGCCCAAGAGTTTAGGGTTTTAGGGTTTTTAGGGTTTTAGGGTTTAGGGTTTAGGGTTTTCAAGAGGGAACCCCTGAAAGGGAACTGCCTATACCTAATCCGAAGCCCAAGCCCTTAAGTGACCGAAGCCCAAGCCCAAAGCCCTAAGCTTTACTAGGTCCTAAACCCCAAACCTCGAGCCCTAAGCCGTAAATCCTAATCCCAAGCCCGAGGCCTTGGAGCCCCCTAAACAGCAAACGATGAGGAACACCTTCCTGTGCTTCTTGGGCCGGGACATCGCGGCACTCGCCGAAGTGCCTCTGGCTTCCTTGAGCCTTGGCCTTTTAGGATGCCACACAGCCTAGGTGCCCCACTAGTACCCTTTTACCCTTTTTCTTTTTGGGTTCGCTTACTAAAACCGAATAGTAGGAAAAAGGGCACCCTTACTATTAAGGGGCTACTGGGGAATCTAGCAGCGAACCCAAGAGGGTTGGAACATGGGATAAGGATGACTAGTGCTAGGATTCCATATATTTTATCTAACGGCAACCGGATAGGAATGTTCCAACTTTCTGCCTTCTGCTGTAAGATACCATAGTATGGCTCCGAAGAAGGGTGTTTACAGGGTTTTAAGGAACTTAGGTTGAATTTCCAAGTCCGATTCTTTATGCGATTGTCTTGTATGCCTTTAGGAAATTCAGCTTTAGTTACCATAAGAAGGAATGCATCTGGTTTACATACTGCAGAGACAACGCCAAATCTGATTTTTCTTGTGTCGACAGCAACAGGGAGGTAGCGTCTAGGGTTGAGGATATTCGAGGGTTTAGGGTTTGGGATCTCGTAGCTGTCCTGAAGTCGGCAACAGTCTGAAAGAACGTGCTCGAAAAATTAATTCCTTGGAGGGCTTGGGTTTAGGGTTTAGGGAGGCATCAACCTGTTAATGACATACGGTCATTCTCTGCTGGCCTATGGCCAGGCAGAAGGAGCTCAAGATCAAAAGCCCCAAACCCGGCTAACCCTAAACCCTAAACCCGGAAGTCCTAAACCCTAAGCCCTAAACCCGGAAGTCCCAAACCCTAAACCCTAAATCCCAAACCCGGAAGTCCTAAGCCCTAAACTGCCCTAAACCCTGAGCCCCAAACCCGAAAGCCCCTCCGAGAACGCTTGAGAGCTTGACCGGAGTCCAGGGGGGCTTGAGATGCTACTTACATGAGAGTTTCCGAAAATGGGGGTACCTTATTTTGGGGTCTTTATCATAAGGATCCTACTATTTTAGGGTACTATATTAGGGTCACCTATTTTCGGAAACTCCCACATGTGTGTCTAGGGTTTAGGAGCTTTGGATCTTTGGTTTAGGAATTTCGGGTTGAGGGTTTAGGGTCTGTATAGTAGAAGCCGAAAAGTTGGAAACCCAATAGCCTGAATCCTGAAGCGTAATGCATAGGGCATCCCAGCACTATTTGGCCTTACTCCGGTTTCCAACTTTAAGGGGTTTACTGTATGTAGTTTCAAAGGAAGTCTTAGTGAAGGAAGGACGTAGGAGCTTTGCCCCGTCGAAACAGATCCACCGAGTCCCGAGCCACAACAGGGGCTGCGGCGTTGAACAAGAGAAGCTTTGACTAAGGGTTTAGGCTTCGGGAATTGAACTACCCGTTTTTCGGGTTCGGGGTCTGGGGCTTCGGGTAGTTGAGGTGTGGGACGGAGTTTCAGAGTTCCGATTCAACACAGTCCACAGCAAATGTGCAAGGATTCAAACCTAAACCCCACATTCTCCAACCCCAAACCCGAAATCCCACGCCCCAACTCTTTGCAACCAGAACTGACTTTGCACTCTAAACCCTAGACCCTAAAGCATCGTAGAGAAGGAGCTCCAAAAAAACTAAACCCTTACCGGCCCCAAACCCCTAAACCCCTAAACCCTGAACCCTGAACCCTAAACCCCTAAACCCCTAAACCCCTGAACCCCTAAACCAACGACCAGAGTCAGGATCTTCGCCGCTCTTTACTGGCCTCTGGGACCTCTGACGTCAAGCCACCACACGATCTTCTGGGTGAGCTGGCTGCTGATGGGCTGAGGGTTTAGGGTTTAGGACTTAGGGTTTAGGACTTAGGACCTAGGATGTACATCTGTAGGGCTGGGGAAGTTTAGGCTTTGGGGTTTAGTTCACAGATCTTGGGCTTCAGATCGTTGCAGCAGGCTTTCCTAGGGTTGTCTAGGTTTCAACTTGTAGTTCGGAGGCATGAGCCTTTTGAGGTGTTTCTTTTGGGCACCCCTGTACTTCGGAACCCCTAAACCCTAAATCCTAGCAAGCGAGAGCCGTGTGCTCCAAGCTTACAGCCTGCTAGACTAGGTAGGGCTTTGGGACATTTTGTATTTTCCCTTATTGGGCTTAATATTTTTCAAAAGCTTTAAAAGCCCCACCTAGTAGATTTTTTGGGCAAGCCACCTCCCTGAATGTCGAAAGCGGCGCGGGTTTAGGTTGAGGGGTTGAGGGATTAAGGGGTTTTAGGGTTCAGTAGTGAAGCCTGCATCCCACACCGGGGCTCAAAGAACTGGCAATATTTTTCCAGAGGGCTCCTTAGTATAGTCATACTATAGCAACCCTAAACCCCAAACCCTAAACCCTAACCCCTCAGCCACACAACCCTGTTCAATTTATGGAGGCCCCTACCTGACACTTCGTCGCTTGAGGCTAGGCTTTGATCGACTTCGGGTTTAGGGCCGTAAGCTTAGGTTTTTGAGTAAGGCCATCAGGCTTGAGCCAGCTAGAGGTGGAACTGAGGTAGATTTTTCTGCTGTAGTATGGAGGCCTTATCAAAACGCATAGGGTTTGGGGCGATATTCTAGTCTTGAATGCACGGAACGTGAGGAGATACTGTTACTTATAAGACTCCGAGGCATGCGGGGGTTGGGGAGTTTAACATGCCTGTGAGTTAGGGTTCAGGGTTTAGCACTGAAAAGGGTTAGGATTTAGGATTTTTTAGACTTACCTGTGGCGCAAAAGACCTACCTTTTTAAGGAACTATACATAGAAGCCATAAAAAGGAACCCTAAAAAGGTAGGTCTTTTCGGCTACAGGTAGGGTTTAGGGTCTAGGTTAAGCTACCAAACCCTAGTTTTTCGTAGGTTCCTATTATACGCCCTAATATGGCGTTTAGAGGGACCCTGCAAAAAGGTAGGTTTTGGTAGTTTAAGGTAGGTTGTATTGCGCTTCGGATGGGGCGCTTTGGGGATTCACGAGGCCGCCTTCGTCTTCGTCTACGCGGCCTATGGCCTGAACTACATCTGCAGTGTCTTCATGTCTCCAGACACCGCGCAGATGATGGCGGTGGGGGACCCAGAGATGCTCAGGGTTGAGGGTTTAGGGGCCTAGACATACTTAGGGCCTTAGGGTTAAGGGTTTAGGGGCCTAGACATGCTTTCGGGTTTAGGGTTTAGGCATCCTCCTGAACCTCTAAGCCAGGAATCCTGAAGCCCATGCCCTTGTCCCCAAATCCTGAACCTATCTGACATCCCGGGGGCCCGGCTCCTAAAGTCTGTCGTGCCAGGCTCGAAGAAGCAGAGAACCCCGGAGAGACCCGAAATTCCAGAAAGCCACAAGGGGGGGTTTCCTGCATCTTAC
This sequence comes from Symbiodinium sp. clade A Y106, assembly GCA_003297005.1. Taxonomy (NCBI): domain Eukaryota; class Dinophyceae; order Suessiales; family Symbiodiniaceae; genus Symbiodinium; species Symbiodinium sp. clade A. The sequence goes on from BGNK01000380.1 coordinate 8,302, forward strand.
TGAAGGCTTTGAAGTCCTCTTGGGTAGTTGTCGAAATTAAGGCCTCAGGGAATGCAACGGATCGAATCGGATGCACGTGGGTTGGAGCCGGGTGTCTAGCGGATGGCTTGTCCTAGAAACGCCTAAAATCTCCAAACCCCAGGCTCTAAGCCCCGAGTAGAAGAGCAATTCGTCAGAGTATCACGCTTGTATTGCAAAAGAAAAGCAAACCCTAACATGCTAAAGCCCAAATCCTAAACCCAACACCCTATCCTGACTGTGAAGGCAGTATTTTTGCAGTTCTCACGCCCCAACCAAACATCCGGTCTGAGGTGGTCATGGCCTTCCTTGCGTTCCTGCTCGCCGGCTTCAACCCGTCCTTCAGCACCCCGGACTCTTGGGGTTTATGCAGGTTTCAGGGTTCAGAGGAGTTTTTTGGGGGTGTTGAGATAGTTCTCCAATAGTTCTGCAACCCAGAACCCAAAACCCCAATTCCGCAACCATAGCCCCAAGACCCCAAGCCCTTGACAACCCTACCAAGCCCGAAACTCGAAACCCAAACCTGCAACCAAATTGGAATTTCGGGGCCTACATCTATAGTCATGTAGTCATTAGCTCTATTCTGTAGAGTTCTAAGATATCCCCAGACCCGATTCGGATTGTCAAAGCCCCTAAACAACCAGGCTCTCTTAACCCCTAAACCCTAAACCTTAAACCCAATGGATGGGCTGTAGTTTGCAAAATGCCAGCGCTTCTTTGGAGAAAGGGTGCTATTCAACTTTAAAAAAGAAACCTTAAACCCCCAATCCCAAGCCACATGTTCCCAAGCCCTAAACCCTAAACCCTAAACCCTAAACCGTGGCTCTAAGGCTCTCTTTCGGCGATGCCCCTGGAGATCGGGCCTATCGTGATGGCTCTGTCGCCCATGAGATGGGCCTATGGAGTCTCCGCTGCAGGGTTTTGTAGGGTTTAGGGTTTAGGGGTTTAGGGGTTTAGGGGTTTAGGGTTTAGGGTTTAGGGTTTAGGGCTTATACGGGCTACTTGAAGGTTCATGGGTAGTTATAAGTGGGGTTATAAGTCCACTAATATGGGTTATAATTATGGTTACCCTATTCAAAACTCCACTTATAACTACCCATGAACCTCCAAGTAGGTCTCGATTTGGGAGCATTTTGAGTTTCCCTTATTGTCTAGTATAGAGGCCCTAATTATACATCGTTTTGGGGACTGTTGAATTCGACACCAGGTGGGCGCTTACAGGGAAGGGTTCCGAAGGTGTTCAGAGGGTTTGTGGTTTATGGAGGCGCGGCTGCAGGGTTTTGCAAGGGCTTCTTTAGGGTTTTATATGTTTTACAGTGGTTCTATAGGTTTTCACAGGTTTACTAACGGTTCCATACAGATTCAACAGGGTATTAGAAGGATTCTCTTCAACTTCATAGGGCCGCGTGGCAATATTTTTAAGACATAGCAAGAAGAGCAACAACCAACATAGGAACACACTTGAGTCTGAACCAGGGTCTAGAAAGTTCTAACGACGGTAGGGTTGCAGGGGTTCGTTAGGGTTTACTGTACCGCCCTGAACAACTACAGTGAGAAGTTGGGGTACCTGCAAACCCCGGCCTTTCGAATCGTGGCTATTGTCTTCGGAAGAAGCCGCTATCAACATATGGGTAGTTCTCTAATTTGGGGTCCCTTTTAAACTCCTTTTGGACGTGTGCCGTATTATACTGGGTCCTAAAAAGGGACCCTAATTTAGAGAAATGCCCATATTACGTTGACTGCCACCGCCCAACCAGGCCTAGGATTGTAGGGTTCAGGGCCCCCCAATAGCACGAAAATGCTCACCGCGATTATAGGAGAAATTTGAATGTTGTTGCTTCGGGTTCTCAATTGTAGTTAAAGGGTGAAACTCAACAAGACTCAGTTGATTTATTTGGGGCTCTTGCTTACTTAAACTGCTGCTATATATGCGCATACTCAGATCCCATATTCATATAGGAGTCTGAATAAATAGTTATCTATTTTGTTTCTTAGGGTTCCTGATTACAACTATACTGTACTACAATATAACGACCCCCGCAAAACCCTGTTGTGGGTATGACTGCCCTATACTAGAATCCTCATTCGTAATAATCCTTATAGAACCCTTTAGCTATATACAGTAGAAGCCAGAAAGTTGGAACATCATTATCCTCATGCCCTTAAGGTAAAGTATAAGGGATCCTAGCACTAATCCTCCTAAAGCTATGTTCCAACTTTCTGGCTTCTACTGTANCAGTAGAAGCCAGAAAGTTGGAACATCATTATCCTCATGCCCTTAAGGTAAAGTATAAGGGATCCTAGCACTAATCCTCCTAAAGCTATGTTCCAACTTTCTGGCTTCTACTGTAAATAGCAAACCATGACCCATACTACAATAACACCCACCCAATCAACAAATTTGTTTTGATCTTAACCCCAACCCGAATCACTATTCTGATTCTATAGGCCCCTTTACATGGGAGTGTCCGAAAATTAGGGGTACCTTATTAATGAGGATCCTACTATGCAGGGTGCTATATTAAGGTCCCCCTGTTATCGGAAACTCAACCCTAAACCCTAAACCAATAAAAAAACCCTAAACCTCTATCCCTAAACCCTGATCCCTAATCCCTATACTGATTATGTAAGCACCTACATGTCCCAGGCTTCCTGATGCATGATCACATGCTGCAGAAACTCTCCGGCTTCGCCAATCCCATGGTCGGGGAGCTCAGTGAACTGTTGAGTCGAGTGGTACACTGTCAAATCCTTGTTTTGGGGGACCTGGTCTTTAAAGGAGCCGTGATGGCCTCAGAAATTTCCACTACCTAGTTTTGGGTTCCTTGTTATAAGTATGGTGTAGGACGCCCCAAGACCCTATTCTAGTTATTCAGGCTCCCGAACAGCGAGTTTTGTTTAATAGGATTTAGGCTTGGGGGTTTAGGGGTTAGGGTTTAGGGGTTTATGGTTCAGATTCAGGGTTTGGGGTTTAGGATTTAGGGTTTAGGGTTTAGCTCTGCTTCTGGGACTACTTAGGGGACTTATTAACTGGGGACAAGGGGCTTCTTACAGTTCCTGTAAGGGTATTTATCAGGGTTTCCCTACGAGTTTCTGTAAGGGCCCACGGAGTTCTGCCTCTGGGATTACTTAAAGGATCAGGGGACTTAGTAAGTAGGGTTATAAGGGATGGGTTCAGGGTTCAGGGTGTAGTTTAGGGTTTAGGGTTTCAGGGTTTAGGGCGAACCCCTGCCTCATGAAAGGGCGAGGGGAGGAGATGTACTCTCATGGAGAAGTGATGGTCTGAGTGGTGACAGCAAGAGGGGTTTAGTCCAAGGCGTAACGGTCTAGTTAATGCAAGTAAACAATGGACTAGTTTCAACGATGCACGAATAGAGTAAGGTTCAGCAGGACCTATCCAGAAGAACAGCCACCTCCGAGATCGTCCTGCATCCTGCACCCTGCATCGTTCGTCCTTGGTTTTCTTGGTACCTGAACGCCCTTACTTTTTCAATGCTAGTGACTTGCAACCCTTGAAGGTGCGGCTGTCGGCCCAATCCATGCTGGACGAGCGTGGCATGCCCCTGGAGTGGATTAGCAAGTCAGGCGGAGCTGGAAAGGGGTTTGGGGTTTAGGGTTTAGGCCTGCGGGTCTAGGATTTAGGGACTCGGGTTCAGGATTTGGATTTTCGTCACAGTCGTTAATCCTAGCATAGCATGCGTCCATCCATAGCCTAGTCCAATAGGTCAGGCCACCATATGGGTAGTTCTCTTAGTTGGGGTCCCCAACAGAGTATGGCACCCTTATAAAAAGGGACCCTCAAAGGGCTGGGTTCGTGGGTTGAGCAACTTTGATGCTTAAAAACTATCCTTACACTGGCTCTGCGAAAAGATGGGGAGAGATGGGATGGTACCCCTTGCCATGGAAGGGAAAAGAACGCTTTAGGTAGAGAGTTAGATTGACGAGTCCTGGAGGATCGAATTGAACTTCGGCTGTGGGACAACATGCTCTTTGCTAAGCCCTGCAAGTCATCAACCCTAAAGCCCCAAAGCCCTAAACCCTGAATCCTGACGCTCAATCCCGGAGGTTCTCCGGACAATAAGCGTGTGTTTGTCTGCTGCATGTGTGTAAAGGCACGAAAACCATGGTATTTACGTAGTTTTCGTGGCATGCAGAACGGATGGCGCAACACGTTTACGAATTTTGCTGGAAAACCGCGTCAAGGGTTTGCGTGCTGTAGGGTTGGAGAAGTAGCTTCGGGTCCGTAAATGTAGCTAAAACCCACATTCTAGCTATAGTGCGGAGCATGTGTGTTGGGTTCAGAGATGCGTTTCGTACTGCGGAACGTGGGTATTTTGAGGGCAGCATCTAAAAACAATGTTTTTTTCGATGTATTCCTGTGGTCGGCGGCTTAAGGCAGGCCTGGGAGTCCTTGATTCCTCTACCCTAAGCCCCGAGCATTTCGTGCATCACCATTCCTGCTTTCATCGGGTTCATGCGAAGCTCGTCGTCTCCTGCATCGTCGCCGTTCGTCGTTGTCGTTCGTCCTTGTTGTCTTCAGACAACACTCCAAAGCCCCGCAGTTTGGGATTTGCAGACCAGGGTTTTGAAACCGCGTCAGGCCCAGCACATGCGAGATCGGAACCAGTTTACTTGTGACTGACCCTATCATGTCCTAAGCCCTGCTTTTTAACACGGAAGTGTCAACAATCAAACGTTGAACGCGGTCCGCGCCGACATTTCAAAGTGTGGGACGTTGTGGCACCGAGCGAAGTATTCAAGAAGCCACCGTAAAGCATGTGAGCATGAGTGCAGAAAAAGTGCATGTTCTGCGAACGAACGTTAATAACACCCCCCCCCTCCACCCCCCCACCCCTCCCACTGAGGAAGTCAATCCCGAACCTGGGCGTGCAGAGGGTGCTTCACGGGAGAACCCTGGAAATCGAGTGAATCCTAAACCCTAAAAGCTTATCTCAGCAGGGCTTCGGCTTGAAGCAATATCCGAAGGCTCCTGCACATTATGGACCTTGGGCCTCAAGCCCAAGCGTCCCAAATCCAAAATTCCAAACCCGGGAGCCACGCAACAAAATTGTGGAAAACCCTAGAAACTCAGAGATCCCGGACCCTGAAACCTTCAAGCCCTGGCGCGCAGAAGCAGCACTGCACACATACTCACCGCTGCAAAAACCTTAGCCCCCAACTCACACCGGCTTAGCATGACACTTTCAACACTCCCCGAACAAAACCGCCGGAAACCTTCAGACCCTTTTTACCCAAACCCCAAACCGTAAAAGCCCCAAACCCATAAGCATACATGCCCCTACATGCACACCGTCATCGTGAGATCCTTGTGTTTATGTGTTTTGTTGGGCCCTTAAACGAAGACTTCGCTGCACAACTCAACCCTAGCCCTATACGTCGCAACCCGAAACCGGTTAACCCTGCACCCAAAAAGTTCAACCCTAGAGCCTTAAATCGAAACGCCCTTTAGCCGCAAACCCTACAACCATGCCGCCCTCTTGCTGAATCGTTAAAACCGCAGATACACAACCCGTACAAAGCCCATATCCCGCGTCATAAAGCCCCTTTATACTATCCTTAACGGCATTCTACTTCCCTTATCAACCTTTGTAGGACCGCGCACGAGCCGCCAAATTTCACAACTCGACACTCCTACAGGCCCTTTCCCGAAGCCCTAAAACCCAGCTTAGAATAAACCCTCAACGCCTAAACCCTAAACCCTAAACCCCTAAACCCCTAAACCCTCAACCCCTGAACCCTGGACCCCTAAACCCTAAACCCCCACCGCTCGGGAGGTTGGACCTGTTCCACCGGCTCCGTGCAATGGAACTGGGAGGGTGAACACTGTCCAGACGGCTTCTTGGCCTTTGGGGGTTTAGGGTTGTTTGGTTCAGGGTTTAAGAGTGGAGGGGTTTAGGGTTTTAGGGTTTAGCATAGCATTTAAGGTTCGTTTAAGGGTTCCTTTCAGGGTTCTGTAATGGTTTAGGGTTTGCAGGGTTTAGGGTTCGGACTCTGCCGCGACTGGTGCTGGTGGTGGTGGTGGTGGTGGTTCGTAGACGTACATTGCCATGCAAGCATGCATGCATCTCTCGGTGGGGTCTGTTTGTGCTAAACGACCTTCCTGTGGCCAGAGTTACCGCGTCTTTGGGTGCAATCCTTTAGTGGCTCTAGTGGCTTGTTCCCGCAGCCATGCTTCGGCCCGTGCATGTCGACGCAGAGAGTACGTCCCAAAGTTATGTTATGCAGTTGATATAGGGGCCTCAATTAATAATTGCCTATACTATTTTGGCGGTTCCTTATTATAGTTATAGTATAATATACCCCAAAACCTTAAACCCTAAACCCTAAGCCGTTTTTTAGTTACTAAGGCCTAGATTGCGTTCAGATTGCGCGTCAGTGCACTGGGACCCCCAAGCCAAGCTGAAGGGTTCATTCGATCTAAACCGAAAGCCTGAGTTTAGGGAGGGTTGGGTTTAGGGTTTAAGGGTTTAGGGGTTTAGGGTTTAGGGTTTAGGGGTTTAGGGGTTAGGGTTTATTGGTTTAGGGGTTTAGGGGTTTAGGGGTTTAGGACAAGGTTGATTTCCCGACCTGCTGGCAGGGACTCAACTTTCAAGAGGCCTCGCTATCAGAGGCCCGCTAAATCCCAATGTAGGGGCCTGAATACTTAGTAACAGTGATACGAGTCACCGCAAGTGATTAGCCCTTATAAACTCTCATAGAATGATGGTAGAACTGTAAAATTGGCAACATTAAGCTTAACTTCACTGAAGGTCTGTAGCCAGAATTGTATCTTCGCCGAGTAAGAACGATCCCAATTGATCCCTTTCAGACGAAAATGGTGGTGAGCACTTCGACAGAATGTTCCCTTGTAGTCTTTATATAACCATAGCATAGTATTCGCCTGTACCTTCGTTCTGATTAAGACCCCTAAACCGTAAATCAGAATTTCCAAAAGAGGTGGCTCCGATTGCTCTAGCTTCCGGCCACCAAACGGCTTCGTCTGCAAGATGACGCAGCTACTACTGCCAGGAGCCGAGCTGTACTTAGAGGAGCAGGGAACCATAGCTATAATTGCTCGTATCCCCCCAGCTAAGGTACTTTATATTTATACCCTTACTTACATAAAGCCCCGTGATACTTCGGCCTGAGGAGCGTATGGCGCTCAGAGTTTAGCGTTTTCGTTGCCAAACCCTTCCCAAACCCCTCTGAGCTGCCATAACATTGCTTCTCAAAGCATATGGGTGGTTGTCAAAATTAGGGTCCTTTTTTGGGTACCCTAAATAATAGGTGCCGTACTATAATAGGAGCCCCCAAAAGGGACCATAATTTTGACAACCACCCATATGAGAGCCGAGGAAGCCGGGTTCAGGGGTTTAGTGTAAAACTAAGAAGGGCATCGGCACCTTTTCACTCCACAGAACATGGCTAACTCGTGTGCCTTGAGCCAAACCCAGGCGTAGCAGCTGTACACAAGAGCTAAACACGGACTACCGTGTTGACCTTCTCTTCGGGTTTCACACTGGTTACAAAATATCTCCAATTTTTTTGGAGGCTACGGCCGGGCTCCTCGCTGTACAGGGGGAGGCCGTAGACTATGTCGTCGTTGACAGCAACGGTGTTGCAGACGTCATCGCCAATGACGTCGCTGCCGGGGAGCAGATCCCGAATGTTGAGTTCGTACGGGTAGTCAGCGGTGTAACGCTGTAGATGCCTACATGGGTGTAGGCGGTGTAGAGCGTGATATGGTTCTTGGGGACGGTGTGCCGTTCGTGATACAGG